>APFE030702005.1:20869-79061 GCA_000404065.3 Pinus taeda
ATTTCAATTTTTTAATGCATTAAAAATTCGACGGATGAGATTAAGAGATGTCTTGATCCTCATCGATGGTCGAGATCATTTTGACATGGATCACTCAAACTAGCCGTTGGGGTTTTTTTCCTTTAAATAGGGTGCTAGGGGTCATTTGAGATCATCAGAATTGGATCTGAGTTTTAGCTGAAGAAGCTCTCTTGTAAATATTTTTCTGGTGCTAATAAAGAAGACTTTGGGGTCAAAATCTTGCTGGTGTTACTCTCTTAATGTGCTGTGAGCAAATTTTATTTCTGCATATTTTAATTTTCAGCCGTTAATGACAGCTTAATGAAGAGTATTGTTCAGCATAGGTATCTTGTTCACATGCTAGGGTTTTAGTAGTATTAGGGTTTCTGATGTAATGGCAGGTATCTCCATTGTGTTTGAGATCTAGTACTGCTTTTTCTCTCTTATTTGACAGTTGAAGTGAGCTGCGCAGGAAACCCTTGAAGATTAGTGGGCGTTAGGGGAAGTTCTAGGCTGAACCAGCCAACTCCCACAAGCATTTTTTTGCAGGGCCCAGCTAGCTTTGATCCTGGGTTTATCATTTAGTTTGTTTTGCTATTTGCATGAGAGACTTTCTAAGGCATATCATTAGCAATATGAAGTTTATGAAATATATATGATGTCATTGACAAATCTGGCTGTTGCAGAGTCACAAAACTGTAAATAATTTTTGCTTGTTGTTACAGTTTTATTTATTTTTATTGTCCCAGGGTTTTGGTTGCCTGTTTTATTGTTTGCAGGTTACAGGTGCTGATGGTTGAGAAATTTCAGGGTTTATCAGAGCTGTCTTTTGTTTCAGGGTTTCAGCCTCCTGTTCTCCACGTGATTTACTTGGCATATCCCCACCTGCTCAGCTGCTCGCATATTTCCTTCAAGTTGCAGCACGGCATACCGAAAAACCTCCATTCACGCAGTCATTGCTCTGTCTTGGTATCAAATCCTCTCACTAAGGCCCTTACCCAACTCTTCTTTCATCACTGCTATCTCTGCGTTAACCTTTCCTTCTGCCCGTATTCTCCACTCTAACCTGCATTAAAAAACATTAAAACAAAATCGAATGTGTTAAATCCGTATGTCATACAGCTGCAAACCCGCGTGGGCTTTCTCCCTCCACGCTGCCGTTCCTCTGCTCACGTCCATTTGCACTTGCACACAAAAAAAAAAAAAAAAAAGACCTTAGCATTGTACATGGGCCAGACACAACACCATTTCGAATTTTTGTGGGTACCAGGTGCATTTTTAAGCTTCTCCGCCTGCAAGCAAACACAAAAAATGCATTTCATTCCTCAATCAGCTAGCTGTTACGCGTGATCTTGTTTTGGGCCAGGTAAGATAATCGGTTTTCTAAAAATCGCGTGTTTGTTCATCTTTTGAGCGTAAAGGCTTCAGCATACAGCTGTTTCGTTTCATGCGTGAGGTCTGTAGATTTTATAACCAAAAAAAAAAATCGATTTGTTATTTGCTGTATGCGGTTAGCGTAGGTTTCGATTTAAAATCGATTTTTCATGAGTCACGTTTTAATAGCCGTAGTTTTAATGCGTTACTTTAGGTTTAGTTTTTTTTAGTCAGATTTCATTTCTTTTGGGTCACGTTTTAAGTTTTATTCATGTCATGTATATAGTTTAGGTTTGATATTTTATTATTTTAAATAAAATCAAAAAATTCGTAAAGGGTCTTTAGGGTTTTAGTTAGGGTTTTAAGATTTTTCATTTAATTTAATTTAGCTTTGGTTTTGATTTAAAATGAATTTTTTATTTTTTGTTTTAGAAAATAAAAAATCTAAAATCTAAAAAATATTTAAAAATAAAATAAAAATAAAAAAATCATAAAAAATATAAAATGAAAAAAGGGACAATAAAAATTTCTTTTTTAGGTTTTAGATTAAATTTTAATTTTTGTTCTAGTTTTAGATGTTTTTAGTTAAATTTTTGTCTGAAAAGCCATAAAAAATTCATCGTGGAAATTTTTGCCAGTTTCAGTCTTAGCTTGAGAATCTCATCGTGTTCTATTTGTCTTGCTGAGGCTAAAATGTTGATGTGGGATTATTGTCTATCTTTTATGTGATTTCGCATGCTTAAATACAATATCTGGTTAATGGTTAAATTTACATGGTTGCATCTCTCGAAGTTTATTTTTGCCAGATCATCGTTAAACGCGTTATGAATTTACTGAATATCTTATATCGTTCGAGTTGTTTGATGTAAATGAGTGCCCTGCATGGTTTATTTTCTACAGTAAGTAATCGTTTACACATTAACTCCACAAGGCACTGGTCTCTTAAACTCAATAAAATCTATCAAGTGCTTTGTCTTTCCGTGTCTCCCAAACCAACTGGTTCACAGTTGGTCGTCCATCTTCTTACAGGGTATACCCCCCTTAGCCGCGGGAGACAGGTTTAAACGAAGAGATTAGGGATCAGAGTGACAGCCCCCGGTTTGAGCGTTGTCGTGTCAATCTGTGCGACAACATGTCCCATTACATATGTATAAACAGGGGTAACCTTAGGAGATATTTTCTCCCAGGATGGAAATTTCTAGCCAACAGCCTCATATGATCCTAAGATAGCAGCCCCTTGGATACCTCTCACGCACTCATTTGTCAGATCATCCACTTTATCAGATTGTTCACTAGATGAAGGTAGGTCAACTATCATGAGGGACATTAGCCATTGTTTCATGCAGAGTTCTTACATTCAACGCTTTTGACATTTAAGGATCATGGTTTGAAACTAGATAATGGATCATGATGGTTGGAAGTTATACTTGCTTCCTCATTTCACCTTGGTGGTCATCTCTTCCTTCCAGTGAAGTGCAAACTCCTTGGGGCCTTTCTTTCATTGTCTACGAGGGGCACAATGTAATATTCCTAATTAGCCATGGCTAATTTGAATATTCGATTTTTGTCCAATTTTGCCTTCTATAGTTATTTGTAAATAAAAATGTGAGGATAGGGGACATAACTCACTTTAAGAATAAAAAGTCACTTCCTAGTAGCACAACGTTGTGACTTAAAGGGGAGCCAAGGGGGCCAAAGGGGGATGCAAAAATGGAGGGACTGCGTAGGAGGGAAGAAACACGTGGCAAGAAGGGAATCACACAGGAGGTGAGCCTAGGGATGGTGAGAGGCAGAGGCTATAAAATAGAGAGGAGCCCCTTCATTTTGGATCATTTAGTTATGTGCATTTTGAGCTAGTCATTTCGACTTCTGAGCACGCTGGCTATTTAGCTAGTCTGCAGCACTGTTTAGTGCATTGAGTGTCTCTGTTCAGAGATCTCACCCTTAGCTCCGGGGGACTTCGAGTGCCTGCTCGGGCAAAGTATTTTTTTTGGCATTTCAGCAGTAGTTTTATCAGCATTCCAGCAGCAGTTTCAACAGCGTTTTGGAGGACTGCGCAGTACTGGGAGAGGGACGCAGTTCTTTCTGGCAGTAGTGTTGGATTGGGGTTTGCAGGAGGATTTATGCTGGGTGATTGAGCAGGGGACTAGCCCTTGCATCTTAGTGGATTTTTGGGCAGAGTTTCAGGTAGAGTTTTGGAGGGGTTTCTTCAGTGGCAGCGCAGAGCATTGAGGGACTGCGCAGATCCCCAAGGGGGTGATTTTTGGGGGTTGGCTATTCCAGGAAAGCTTTCTGGGTTTTTCTGGGTTTCTTGAGTAGAGCCCGATTCTAGAGTTTCAGCATTTTCCGAGGAGGGGAGCAGCCCCAAATCATTATTTGTTTCCTAGCAGTAGCAGCAACAGAACCGTTCTCCAGCAGCATCCACGCAGAGAGGCCATTCCTTGTTATTTTGAGAGTATTTCTTCACTTGCCTTGTGCAAGTCGAGGTGCCATCTGTTTGATCAGCTCTTGTACTCATTTTATTGCTCAGTATAATAAAATGGCTTAGTATTTCTTGCTGCATTTCTTGAGTATCTGCTTATATTTCCTGTTTACACTATTATATGCTGTACCACTGTTATTTTGTCATTTTGGGTTATTATATCATTTGCACGTATATGGTTGGAGTTTTTGCTGGGTTTGAGAAATATTCCTGGTTAGGGATATTACACACAAATAGGAGGCCTTGATTGATGAAGCGTCTCCACACCCTTCTATACTTGACACTTTCCATTTATCCTTGATCCCTTTTTTTTCTTTTGTTTGTTTGTTATCAATCACTTATATTGGTTCCTTGTTTGCCTCATCCTATGACAAAAGGGGATTGGAAATTTCCTAGAGGTTGATGTAATTACAAAAGGAAAAAATGATAAAAGTATATGCCAATTGTTAAAATGCATATACTACATCATGTGAGTACATTACCCTAGTCTTAGTCATATCATGCCTACCGAAGCAAAAGTGACTTAAAGAAACATCTCAACCCCTATGAGTGATAAATTGCCCATACTAAAAAGGGATTGAAATGAAATGAAAATTTGCTATGCAAGGCAAATCAAGCAAAAAATGGTTAAGGGAGGAAAAAGTAGTCTTGAGGAAAGGGTAATTAAATCAATGCAAGTTCTCCCTCCACAAAGGAACTCATGGATGATGGTTTTGCATAACCCATGTATAAGACTATGATAGCCCTCATGAAGTACACCCTATACCATATCATGTATCACTCACACTTATTGATTGTAGGGTTGACCTAGGAATTGTTCCTTCCCCAAGGGATGGGATCATATTATAGTCGTAGGGGCATTTGATGATCCTCCCATTCAACATGACAACTTGTATAAGGTCACAAGCTAGTGTGAACTGTGAAGTTTGAAGACGATACTCTGTGTGATATATTTATGTCGCTCTATCATTGAATATGGTCATTTTTTATGCTTGTATGACTTTTGTGTCCATGCTAGAAGATCTTACTTGATTCTTTGGAGTTTTCATTGGATGATGATCCATAGTCCTTTGGAGGAAATTGATGATGCCTCACTCATACCTCTTGGATGTTGATGACATACCGTTTGGAGTGCCTTCCATTGTACCTTGAGCATTGCACCCTGGTTGATGGACATTGACCTTGACGATGATTTGGCATGCACCTAGAGACACTTTTCTACCTCCAACACCTTGGATGCTACCCACTAATGTTAGGGAATTACTCATTGATGATGACATAGCACCTCCTTGCATGATGTGGGCTTGTGGAGGATATCATTGGGCTTGAGAGAGAACTATTGAAGATGAGACATGACATTTGATGAGGAGACATGCCCCATGGAGCATTAATTGTGAAAATTCCTTGAAAGAATGTAACTAGTGTCAGTCTTCATGATTGTACTTGAGTCATGATGTAATATATTTGTCAAAAGAAAACGAAAATTATTATAAAACGAAAATTTATTTTATGAGCATGGTTTCATGCTTCTAGGTCAAGCCTCCATTGTAGGCTTTTATGTTTGTCAAAAGTCAAAGTCATAGACCCTGCTTGGGCCTTAAACAAAATAATTTAATTTGAGTCATTGTTTTCTCCACCATCAAGTTGGCCTTCCCTTAGATCAAATCAGCATCAAAAAGGACAACTTCGAACGACTATATCTACCAAGCATTCGACCTAACTTGGGAGACAAGAAGTGATGAAGAATGTAACTAGTGTTGGTCTTCATAATTGTATTTAATGAACAAAAAGAAAAATAAATTTTATTGTAAAAGAAATTGTCTTATTGAAGCATGGGTTTCATGCTTGGGTCACTGGTTAATAGGTCAAAGCCTCCATTGCAGGCTTCTAGGGTTTATGCCAAGAGTCCTTGTCCTTGTCAAAAGTAACAAACCCTTCTTGGACTTTATTAGTCAAGAAAGAAATTTCATTTTATGTAAAATAGATCTTCAAGGCCTCCTCCACCAAGTTGGCCCCAAAGAATGACAAGTCGGCCTCATCAAGGGAATTCGACTTCAAAGAACGACAAGTTGGCCTCATTAAGGGAATTCAAACTCAAAGAAGGACAATTCGGCCTCATCAAGGGAATTCGACGTCACAGATTCACTATATAAAGGCAACAACTTGACCTCATTTTGAGCATATCCATAAGAAGTTTAATCTGTAGTAGTTGGAGGCAAAAAAAGGGTGCAAAATTCAAGCAAGATGAAGAACACCCTAGTGAAGGAGAAATAAGTCTTTGTCAAGCAAAAAGAAGTCAAAATTTTCTCTGATTGTCTCACACGTGTAATGGAGTTGTAGCTACTGGAGGGTTGAAATTCTGTTGTAGCCGGGTCAAAATTCTAGAGTAGCTAGGCTGAAAGTCTGGAATAGCTGAGCCGAAATTCTGGAGTCACTAGGTCGAAATTCTGGACTATTGTTGGGCTATAACTGTTGAACAAGAAGATACTAATGAAGTTTGTTGAATCATATTGGAATATTGACTTGGTGGAGGAGGAAGGTCTTTTGGTCAAGTCTAAGGTCTTGTCTATCTCAATTTGATTAGTGGAAGATTTTGACAGGGTTTTCCTCTAGAGAGGCGTTTTAGCCTTCGCTGAGTGCCTTCATCCAGTGCCATTGATCTTCATGTTTTTGATTTGATGATTGCTTGATGAAAAGAAAATAAAAGAAGAACATAAAGAAAATTAATAAGACTACAAGAATATCACAAGTAATTATCAACATAAGAAAATCTTGCTGCCTTTTTGGTTTTCTAACACGGTTTCAAAGCTAAGATAAAAAAGGAAAGGAAAAAGGCAGCTTGAAGACCTATTGAAAGAAGGGTTAAGGAGGAAGGAACAAAAGAAGAGAAGCCTACTATTTATAGAGACTATGACAAACTCAATGACGACAAAATACAAGCTAAAAGGAGCCTCCAACTATAGGGCATGGAAAAAGAGGATAAATCTTATTCTCGCTAAGCATAAAGTTTTGGATCTTTTTCAAGGAAAAGTTAAAAAAACCTACAGATGATGCAGGAAAGGAGAAATTCAAGGAAACTGACATCTTGGCCACGAATCTAATAGTAGATGGAGTGAAGGACAATCTAATCCTATACATATCCAATATAGATTCCGCTCAAGAAATGTATGAAGGCCTCTCCAAGTTATTTACCATCAAGAACAATGGTCAAATAGCTAGTCTTAAGAATGAACTAAGAACAATAAAGATGACAAAAGACGATATTGTATCATCATATTTTGTGGGTATCTAGAATAAGAGATGAAATCCAAGCTATTGATGAAATTGTACCAGAGAAAGAACTTGTGATTGCTGCACTACTAGGTTTACCGAAATCTTGGAGTTGTTTTGCATCATGAATTAGCAGTTGGAAGGATACACCAACCTTTGAACAAATTTGGAATGCATGCAGCCAAGAGGAAGCCCACAACTCACTAGTGAGTAACAAGAAGAAGGATGAAGAAGACAACACTTCAAATGCCTACTCTGTTCATCACAAGAAGAAGGGAACATACAAGAAGTTCAAAGGACCAAAGAAGAAGGTTGATCTATCAAAGATTGAGTGCTACAATTGTCATAAGATGGGACACTACAATGTCTTGAGAATCCAAGGGATACGAAGAGAGAAAGATAACACACAAATGTTGTTGATGAAGCTCCACCTAAAAAGAACAAGACTGAAGAATCTGAATTCAAAGACTTATATTAAGTCGACTCTTACATATCCTTCTTAGTCTACTATTTTAAGTTTTGTAATGTTTTCTTTTATGTTTTGATTTCTAGAGTTTGTAGATCTAATATATTTTGTTAGAATGTTTTTGGATTATTTAAGTTGTAGGTATCCCTTAGAAAGACTAGATTAAGATGGAGCCTTCAACACTCTACCAAAAGATAAATATATTGTTCTTTGTTTCATCTTTCATGTTTAGTTTCCTCCTCACGTCGATATTTGTTTGTATTGTATACTCATAACCTTTTCCGTTATATTTTCCTTGGTAGGAAATCTTACAGAATACACCAAGGTTATGCAGGAAACCTCAAAGCAAAAACTTGAGTCATGAAAGAAGCTTTGTTGCAAAGGAAGCTCTTCAGAATGATACTCTATAAGGTTTGTTAAAGATCAACTCAAGGTATGTCTTAGAGTACAATATTTGTTGCAAGATTCTCTTCATACAAAAAGGCATGATCATTGTCATTTGAAATTTTCTTTATATTAGTAACATTCTTATGTCTAGGGTTTTGAATCGTAGAGATTCTTGTTAGGGTGATTAATCGTTAGATTGAATCTACCCTTGTATATACTATAACTTTTCATGTGATCATTCTTGTGAAAAATTTTGATCTAATCTCTCCATGAATATTTGTAGAGTGTTGTCTGCTGCTGTGGAGGCCCATGGCTCTCTATGCATACCCTATATGTGCTAATGTGGACCTCTGGGGGTTAGGATCCCATATAGGGAAGCCAAACCCAAATGGAAACCCCTAGCAATCCTGTATAAGATCCAATGCCTCCCTTAGGCTTCCAGTACAATCGGTCATTAGAATAATCAGGTAAAGGAGCTTACAAACCATAGATAACAAAGTGGGCACTTCATAATGGCATGCCCTTCCATAGTGGGCTTTGGCATGTGCTATTGTCTCCAAACTCCAAAGGGGGTTAGCCAAGTACCTCATTAGGTGGTTTCAACCTTTAAAGGGGATAGTATGTCAAAGGTACACCCTTTTAATGGGGGTGGGAAGTGACAAATAGGTGAGATGGAATAGGGAATGAGAGGGGAAGCCCTGGGACACATAATGGGCATAGGGGTAGCTAGATAAGGGGAAGGCCACACTTGGGTATATAATGTATAGAAGGGAGCAGTTGTGGTACATGAGGTTCTTTGACTTTGATTTTTCCACCCTTCCTTATATGCCTTTTGCCTTTTAAGAATTTTCTTTAATTAACTGCTCGGGGCTCAAAGAACAAGAGCATGATGTGTATAATATAGCAGTGATTACCCCTTTTGTGGTAGGGCGGTTCATTGAACTCCAGGGGTTGGGACAATCATGAGTTCCTGAATTATAGAGGAGGCTCATCTAGGGCCTATGGAACTAGGGTGATGGCCATGGATGGGTAGAGCTCATGTATCGGCTTTTGCCCACGTGCTAATTATTTTTGTCTCGACCATTTTTTGTATTTTGTGGTACAATTTCTTGTTAAATGTGGCCAATTATGCTTTTTCTTCTTTTTTAGTTGCTTCAACCTCCGGGCCATGATTCTAGGCCTGACCCAAGGTGGGGGCAAAGGGGATGGGGAGGGAATGTGGACCCAAGTGGGAGAAATGATGAATGGGGGTATAGTGAGTGGAAAGGGAGTAGTATGTGTGGGTAAAGGAATGGGACCACGCACCCAAAGTCGGGGTTTCCCAAGTAGTACCACCCTAGAATCAAATGGCCAATAAAGGAGATCCCACGGGACTAAGATCCAAAGGTAGCAATCAAAAGAGATCAAAGAGACAAGAGTACAAACTAAGCCCACTCTTTCCGCCAAATCCCCTGATCAATCTATACCTAGAAGTATCCATGAAAAGTAAACCCAATACTCAATTACCAAATGACAAGGCATACCTTTAGATTTGGGACGCCCACCTTTAAAGATACGATCAATACAAGTGGGTGAGGGACCACATGGATGGTGCAAGTAGCAGAGAAATGGCACAACGAGCTAGTAGGAGGCATCAAGGGGCCGCTGGCTGCCAACTAAGGCTCATCATGGAGAAAACTTTCTCCTAGGGATGTCACCCACAAAGTGGTGGGTAACAGCTGGCTCCAATTGGGACGTAATCTCTCATAGAAGTGGCCAAGGCTGCTCGAACAGGAGGTCACGAGAACTTCAACAATCTCTTGGTCACCATAGACCTATTATTTGCACATGTCAAAGATCAAAGCCACGGGATAACATGTTTTTCACGGTGTTTGATGATCTCCCATGCTTAATGTTAGCCCATTAACTAATAAAATAAATAATGCAATTTTTTTCTTAGTGCAATCTAATCTACCATGAGAAATATCATATGCGGCTAGTTTTCATGCAAAAATGATCATGCAATGCATCCTACCCTAACATGCATATGACAAAGCTATTATTAAGTGTAATCATAAAGCTAGTGCAACCAACATATCATTAAGTCAAAATAAATATGCATGCCTATATGATTACTCATGCAACAAATCCCAAAGCAAATGCAAATCCAAACACATGGAGGATGCTGCGGGCGGGAGGTGGGAAAATATGGTGCCCACTCATGGATGATTATGCGAGAAGTGGTAAGAAAAGCATGTAATCTAGTCCATCAGATCTTCTCTTGCAACCAAAATATCGAGATGTCAACAACCATGCTCATAAAATTTTGATGGATGGCAACCTCAGGCATATCACTTCTACCGTTGTTGTTATTATTTACGCCATGGCTTATGGCCTTCATTGGGTTATCATTAGCAGGAAAGGGAGGCCAAAGAGATGGAGAGACACAAGTAGGTTGCACATGATGATTACACTGGAGAAGGGGGACTATGGAATGATCAGAACCTTGAGGGTGCGTCCAAGGAAAAAAAGTATAATCAATGAAGGGCTTCTCCTTGACACTATAATTCGGAAGGGAAAAGGGCTCACAATTGCTTGAGATTATATAATTAGGGGCGAGGGAATCACTTGATGAAGACTCAAGATGATGACTAATAGGAAAAGGGAGAACAAAATATTATATTCAACAGGTTGTGCTTTTCCAAAGTCATAATCTAAAGGCTCAAGTGATTTGACCATAGAATCATACTCAAGAGAAGTGGGAGCCCTATCAATGTTTTTAGTACCAAAGATTAGGTCTCTTTTAAAAAGAAAACTGATCACTTCCAACTACTCTATATTGAAAGGAAAATGAAGATTCTCCTTCCCAAGGGTATCAATATGTATGTCATCATAAGTAGCACCTGAGGGGAAAGGAAGAGCAATCTCATCCTCATCCTCCTTGTTGATGTCGTAAATGGGAGCACAATCAAATTGAGGACCAACAATTTCCCATTTCTCCTTTTCAATGTGGAAATAATCTTCAATGTCATATTCCAAGGGGCTAATGGGATCATCTCTCTCAAGGTTTTCAAAAGAGGTTTCATCAGGAGTAATCTGCTTGAGAAAGGTATGGTTGGTCTCAACTTTACTTTCCATGGACACATCCTTCCCAACACGTGTTCTCAAAATAATTCTTTTCATCATGTGGACCCAAGGAGGACTCATCTTCCCATTCATCACTTAGATTACCAAGGTCTTGATGATGCTCGATGAAGTCTTCCTCTTGAATGCTCAATGCAGGGCATACTTGAAAATGCCTAAGAAAGCCAACAACGAACTCCTTAATAGATGAGATGCTCCTAGGTTCGTGATTTTGCAACCATGAGTTATGACCATAGAGAGAACTAAAGAATAATAACATAAGGACATCTTGGTGGACCACTTTCTCCTTTGAAGTATGTGCATTATATCTTTCCACATGGTTAATTGCGGAGCTTGGGTCACCATCGAACACGGGCATCCCACATAGCATCCTTCCTGTGACATGATTGGGATGTCTAGGGATGCTAGCAATGTCCAAAGCGGGAAATTTATGAAAGAATGAAAACCTATTTGAGGTATACATGAAACATATGTAGGAGTTGGCAAGGTGAAATTAAAGATGCCTGGAAAATGCTTGCTTCACCCTACAAGCATCGACCTTAAAGTTCAATGAAGAACTAGGGCTTCGTTCTTCCAATGGAGTCGCCAATACTGGTATGTCGATATGTCGTATGAGGAATAAAACACACGTCTCGCTCTTCGACAACGGCGCCAAAAGTGTTACCACTCAAACCAGTAGGAGACCTAAATGGGTTCCTAAGAGGGCAACTGCTAGGTTAAGGGAAATTCTGGAGGCTTAGCCCATTGTCACCACAGCTAAGTCTCCTTGCTCTTTATGGACTTTCACTGATGGGAGGAGTCCTGGTATTGTAGGGACTCACTTGTAAAGTATATGTCAATGGATAGGTGAGAAGTGACCCTGAAAACCCTTTCCTAAGAATGGAGTTTGCTTGCTCTTTAAGCAAGGGACTTGGTCCATCGAGGATAAGGGGTGAGGATTGGAGGGTTGAGGGAGAAAAGATAGGCTTATGAACACATTTCTCAATCCTTATAATCCTTGGGAAACTTGGATTGCCAATGGTCCTTGACAAAGAGTCTTTATTAAGAAGAGGGGCCACACGGGGCCAAGTGGACCCAACCCAGGTTTAGGGATGGAATGTAGCAACCAGTGATGTTCCTATCCTGGACAAGGTGAGGAGAAAGAACCAAACAAGAATACTACTTCAAAATGTTAAATTGATCTTATTAATGTCTAACCTTGGGCATGCCTAGGCAAAATTCGGTCCTAGAGCTAGGGCTTGGGATTCCTTGAGATTCCACTGTCATAATGGACCCAAATTTGGAGGAGAGGGAGGGGCCCCACAGCGCAGTAGCCTAGAGGAGATTGAAATTTTTCCTTACGCCATTGCCGGGAAATTGATGCCCTAGGTGACCCAATGGGGCTAGACTTGGAGAAAAGTGTAAAAATGGGGAAAAGAATGTTAATATGATCACCCTTTTATGGAACCAATGCCTAATTCACTTGGGGATAATGGAGTCAAGGATGGTAATGAGTAATAACTTGGATTCTTGATCAAGGAGGCCCAAAATGTCGACTTCATTCAATGTAAATAGTAAGAAAAGAAAAGCGACCTTTAAGCATTTATACTTTAAAGAAAATGATGCAAGATTTTCGAGATAAATGGATCTCTAGGACATTTCATTCATATAACGTTGGCCCATACGTTTTAATAGCTAAAACATGCTCAATTCCACATTTCAATAATGCAACAGCTAGCCCTAATTTTAGCAGTATGCAACAACAAGAATAATAGCAACAAAAGTCACTTACAACATTATAGAGTATATCCAAGTTTTCAGCCAGCAATTCGTTTGCATAACAAAGCTCCAAGATAAGATAAATAACCCAAATCCATACATCAAAATTCATCCATCTCCAAAAATATCCACCAAGGAAAAAGTGCGAAATTTCTCTATGATTAGAGAGATCCTCAGTCAAGTGATGATACAAATGAATGTATCTAACATCCATATAGCCTCCTAATGAGTTCGAATTAGCCTATGGGCCCCTAAAGATAAAATAATGTACAAAAAGTAATTCCTAATGGTGACAAGCCCACCATACTAGCTCATAATGTAAAAACAAGCATCACAAGGGGCCAAATAATGATATGTGCATGTCGTAGGGCCCTCCAAAGGCTCAATAATATCCTGAAGTGCCATATTGAGGAATAAATTCCTCGGAATATGATGGACAAGGGGGTGGCCCCTTCTTCTCAAAGTAGTAGACCTGTAGTGCTCTTAGTGGGTCTGAGGGCACATTAATGACCCCACAAGTCTCCATATAAATCAGAGATGTTTGTAAATCCTCTGCAATGGTCCAAGTGGTGGAATGAATGCTGCCATGACATCGTACAAGTGTTGGGACACCTGCCAAGCGTGTGGGGCTTCTGTGGGGGCTTGCTAGGCATAGTGTACCAATCATGTCACCATCGTACCAAAAGTGGATCACTAGTAGTCTCTGAACATCCATGAATATCTGTGGAGTGTTGTCTGTTGTTGTGGAGGCCCAAGGCTCTCTATGCACACCCTACCTGTGCCAATGTGGACCTCTAGGGGTCAAGATCCCATATAGGGAAGCCAAACTTAAATGAAAACCACCTGCAATCCTGCATAAGATCAAATGCGTCCCCTATGTTTCTAGTACAATCAGTCATTAGAATAACCGGGTAAAGGAGCTTACAAACCATGGATAACAAAGTGGGCACTTCATAATGGCATGCCCTTCTGTAGTGGGCTTTGGCATGTGCTAGTGTCTCCAAACTCCAAAGGGGGTTAGTCAAGTACCTCATTAGGTGGTTTCAACATTTAAAGGGGACAATATGTCCAAGGTACGCCCTTCTAATGGGGGTGGCAAATGACAAATATGTGAGATGGAATAGGGAATGAGAGGGGCAACCTTGGGCCACATAATGGGGCATAGGGGTAGCTAGACAAGGGGAAGCCCACACCTGGGTATATAATGTATAGGAGGGAGCAGTCGTGGTACATGAGTTTTCCTGGCCTTGATTTTCCCACCATTCTTTATATGCCTTTTTCCTTTTAAGAAATTTCTTTAATTAACTGCTCGGGGCTCAAAGGACAAGAGCATGATGTGTATAATATAGCAGTGATTGCCCCTTTTGTGGTAGGGCGGTTCATTGCCCTCTAGGGGTTGGGACAATCATGGGTTCCTGAATGATAGAAGAGGCCCATCTAGGGCCTATGGAACCAGGGTGATGGCCATGGATGGGGTAGAGCTCATGTGTCGGCTTTTGCCCACATGCTAATTTTTTTTGGCCAGACCATTTTTTGTATTTTGTGGTACAATTTCCTGTTAAATGTGGCCAATTATGCTTTTTCTTCTTTTTTAGTTGCTTCAACCTCTAGGGCATCATTTTAGGCTTGACCTAAGGTGGGGGCAAAGGGGATGGGGAGGCTAGTCCTATGTGGACCTAGAATGGGAATGTGGACCCAAGTGGGAGAAATGATGAATGGGGGTATGGTGAGTGGAAAGGGAGTAGTATGTGCGGGTAAAAGAACGGGACCACACACCCAAAGTCGGGGTTTCCCAAGTAGTACCGCCCTATGTTGGTAATATTGGCATTGATGTCAAGTTAAGTTGATTGATTAATGTTGATAAATGTTGTTGATGTCACTAAGCACATTAGTGATAATTTATGTTGAATGGAAAGTGTACATAAAATGTTGAATGATGAATATAAAAGGCTGAAATTGACGTAAAGTGCAAAGGCTATGCTAATCAATGAGAAAGCTAAACATTAAGACAAAAGTTGGAATACATATAATTGTTTGAACAAAAAATGTAGATAATCCAAATTTGATTTGTCTCTAGTAATTATTTCTGAATGAGTTGTTAATTCAACTCTATTTTTTTTACAAACAATATTCTGAGCTGAAAATGAAAGGACGAGCTTGTGAGCAGTTTTGGAAGTCCAAGAGACTATGTCACATTTCATATTCCTCCAAAGAATACAAATAACCAAGAGGGCTTGCTTCTAAAATAGATAATGTGGAATGAAATAGTGGTTCCTTTTTTTATATGGTTGGTAGTGGTCTGCATCAAAGAAAGGATGAATAGTAGCAGAAGAGAAGAAGAGTGAAGAGGAGCTTTTCAACAGGAAACTTGACAGAAGAATTGGATATGATGTAACCAAAACTTTTGACTTGAGAAATTTTTGTTCTTTTCTATGTTGTAGCTTGAAAAAGAGCATGTTGTAGCATATTGAGGTAGGAGCCTCCTATGGGTTGTAGCTTGCAGAAAACTAGTGGGAGTTGAAACTTCCGTTGAGGTAGGAGCCTCTTGTAGGTTGGAGCCTACAAAAATTCTAATGTAAAAAGGAGTAGGAGCTTGCCTTCACATCACTCTCAGCTTAAAGTTCATGGTTTTCTCCCTTCGAGGTTTCCACTTATAACTGGTGTCTTCGTGTGTTTGATTCTTGCATGTTGTATGAATGCATTGAAGTCTTGATAAAGATATCAACAAACCACTCTCCTTGAAATCTGCAAAAGAAATACAATAATTATTGAGCACAAATATAAATCATTAACTACATAAGAAGAAGATTAAGTTGAGAAGAAATAAAGTACTAAATTACTGATTCACCCCCCCCCCCCCCTCTTAGTAATTTCCCATCTTAAATATCAATTGGTATCAGAGCTAAGCTCCTTCAATAGCAGTCTAACAACTGGAAGGAGGTCCTAAGTAAAATGGTTAGCCAAGAAGGATGTTCAACAAATAAGGCCCCTCTATTTACTGGTACAAACTATGCCTTCTGGAAAGTAAGAATGAAGACATATTTAATGTCTCTAGGAATAGGAGTCTGGTCTGCTGTGTTGATGGGGTATGAAGAAGCAAAGGAAACAACTAGTGATAAGGATGCCAAACTGAACTTTATAGTTAATGCAATAGCTATGGATGCACTTCTTAGTGGTCTATGTGATTCTGAATTTATCAAAGTAATGCATTGTGAGGTAGCTAGAGGAATTTGCGATAAATTAGAAAATATTCATGAAGGAGATAAAAATGTGAAGATGGCCAAATTACAAGTGTATAGAACTCAGTTTGAAACATTAAAAATGAATGAAGATGAATATAGCTAAATTCTTTTTAAGAGTTGATGAAGTTGTGAATATCATGCTGGGTTTAGGTGAAACAATCAACAAAAGTGTAATAACTCAGAAAATTTTGAGGTCATTACCTTCTAAATTGAATCCTAAGGATTCAACTATAAAAGAAACAACAAACTTTGATATCTTGAATAGAGATAAACTACATGGCTCTTTGACAACATATGATATGAGAATTCCAAAAGGAAAGGCAACCAATAGAGAGGCAGCTTTCAAGGCAGACAAGCCCATAGAAGAAAAGGAGCGGTCATGCTCAGGTTCTGATGAAGAAGAAGCAAAATTCATCAAAAGGTTGAAGAAAGGCACAGGTAAGTATAAAGGAAAACTTCCATTTAAGTGTTTTAATTGTGGAAGAGTAGGATACTATGTATCAAAATGCCCTTTTAAAAAAGAGGAAAATCAGTTTAAAGGGAAAGAGAAGAACAAGTCTAACAAAATGCAGAAAGAGAGACAATTCAAAAAGAAAAATTTTTATGCTCAAGAAGACAGCAGTGGATCTGAAAGCTCTAACAAATCCTCTAGTGAAGATGGAACAAGTGAATTTATACTAATGGCCTCTGAAAAACTCGAAAAGGATTGTCAATAATATGAAGAAGAAGAGGAAGGTGAGGTGGAAGAAATTTCATTGCAACAGATAAAAGAGAAAAACTAGGAGTGTGAAAAATTGAAGGAAGAAGTGGTATGTCTAAAGAAAAAACTAGAGAAAGCTCAGAGTGAGCTAAACATAAATATTCAACAGATAAAGGGATCTAAAAAACTGGATGTGATATTGAATTCTCAAAAGTCTCTACTCATAAAAATACGGCTAGGTTATGAAGGAGAATCCAGTAAATCTAAGGCAGAGGATAAAAGGACAATCACCTTTGTAAAAGCTGCTAGGAGAGAGGATGACAAGTCACATCAATCTAAGAATAAAAATTTGAGCAACATTTCATCATCAAGTGAACAACTGCAAAGGGACATTGTTGGTGTAGTACAAAAAGAAAAAGAAATGGACAATCAATACACAACCTAACAGAAACTTCACTTCTTCAGAAGACAGCGTTATGAAATGTCAAGTTGGTTAGATTCGCAAACGAAAACTTCTACCAGGTACAGATATTTGTTTTATGGATATTGTTATTATGTAAAAATTTTGGGCATAAAGCCATAAATTGTAGAGCTTGTGTTAGAAGAATTGATTTTGGAAATTTTAAAATGAGAAAGAATGGATTCAAGAATGTTAAAACAAATATGAATCTAGACAAAAATGCATTTTCTCCATTCCTTATATCACTGAATGTCTCTATTGTCACAACTTTGGGCACAAGACATATGAATGTAACCTTAAAGACAATAGATTAACATCTCAGAATATGCATAAAACAATTGGATGCATGCAATGGAGAAAGAAGGTAGAAGAAAAGAAACCTGACAAGTGTGACTTAGTTTTGTATGCTCAAGATCAAAATAATAAATGGTATGTGGACAGTGGTTGCTCTAGACATATGACAGGAGATAAAAACAAGTTTGTTTCCCTGAATGAAAATAAAACTAGAAATGTCACATTCGGTAATGATGAAACAGGTAGAATTAAAGGAAAGGGTACAGTCTGTCTAGACTCTAAACAACGGAAGAGGAAAGGCTCAAGATGTACTGTTTGTAGACGGTCTAAAACATAACTTATTGAGTGTAAATCAGATGTGTGACAAAGGTTGTGATGTTCTTTTTAGAGCTCAAGACTGTGAAATCAGGGCAACATCTACAGGGAAGGTTTTGGCTAAAGGAGTTCGAATTGAGAATAATGTATATATCTTGAAAGAAGAGAATGAGGAAATGCTACATCAACAAACAAGATGAATCCTCGCTATGGCATAGGAGATTGGGGCATCTCAACTTTGATGACATCATCAAACTCAGCAAGAAGAAAGCAATGAGAGATCTATCAACAATAAAAAGGCCTCAAAACACCATCTGCAAGTCCTGTCAAATGGGCAAACAAACACGAACAACATTTAAAGTCAAAGATAAACTATCAAGCAGTAAGCCCTTGCAGCTAGTTCATATGGATCTATGTGGGCCTTCCAGAACAGAAGCACCAGGAGGAGAACAATATTTCATGTTGGTAATACATGACTATTCAAGATTAACATGGGTGGCATTTGTCAGATATAAGTTAGAAGCATTTGAGAAATTCAAAACATTTAAGGCATTGACGGAAAATCAAATAGGGTGCAAGATAAAGTGCATAAGGTTAGACAGAGGAGGTGAATTTACATTAGATGAGTTTGTAGATCTATGTAAGGAATTTAGGATAAAGCAACAATATACTATTGCAAACACACCACAACAGAATGGAGTCGCAGAGAGACAAAACAGGTATGTTCAACAAATAGCCAGAGCCATGATGCAAGAAAGAAACATTGCTCAAACCTATTGGGCAGAAGCGGTGCATACAACAATACATATTCTCAATAAGGCACATCTTAGACCAAATTGTAGTAAGACACCTTATGAACTGTGGCATGGGAAACCAACAACAACCAAACATTTTAAAGTGTTCGGAAGTAAATGTTATATCAAAAATAATGATGAAAAGCTGAGAAAGTTTGATGCTTGATCCGATGAAGAAATATTCTTGTGATATTTGTCAAAAAATAAGGGATACAAGTGTTATAATAAAAGACTGCGTAAGATTGTGGAATGCATAGATGTAAAGGTTGATGAAGAGCTACCCAATAAGAACAAGAACACAAGTTTTATCAATCCTCCAAACCATCATCATCATATCAGTAAGGAGAATGAAATACAAGATGACGAATTAGAAGATACTGAGACTCATCCAAAAGGACCTTCAAGATACACTCAAAAGAATCACCTTGAAAATCAAATTATTGGAGATAAAAGTGAAGGAGTACAAATAAAGAGGCAATTAGCAGAAAAATCTGAAGGAGTACAAATAAAGAGGCAACTAGCAGAAAAGTCTGAGCAAGGTCATATAACCATGTTGTCACAGATAGAGCCAAAGAGCTTTGAGGAGGCAAAAGTAAAGACAAAAGTTGGATAGATGCTATGAATGAGGAATTAGACCAAATTGAGAAAAACGAGACTTGGGAACTAACACCAAGACTTGTTGGAAAGAATATCATTGGCATAAAATGGGTATTCAAAAATAAAATGAATGAACTAGGTCAAGTTGTTAGAAAGAAAGCCAGACTTGTGTGCAAAGGGTACTCACAAATAGAAGGACTTGATTATGAAGAGAGTTTTGCACTAATTGCGAGATTGGAGGCAATCAGGATGTTTTTGGCTTTTGCATGCTACAATGATTTCAAGGTGTATCAAATGGACGTGAAATCTGCTTTCCTACATGGTGATCTTGAGGAAGAAGTCTATATGGAACAACCTGAAGGTTTCTCATTGACAAATAAGCCTAATTATGTCTGCAGGTTAAAGAAAGCACTATATGGTCTTAAACAAGCACCACGGGTGTGGTACTCTAGACTCGACAAGTACCTTCAAAAACAAGGGTTCAAGAGAGGAGGAGCTGATAACAATCTATACATTAAGGCAGATGGAGATGAATTGTTGATTATAGTTGTATACATGGATGCTATTATGTTTGGCAACAATAAGCATCATCTAGAAGAATGGTTTGCTAAAGAGATGAAGACTAAGTTTGAAATGTCTATGATTGGAGAACTTACCTTCTACCTAGAGCTCCAGATCCTACAAGACCCTAGAGACATATTCATTTCTCAAGAGATATGTTGAAAAGATTTCAAATGGAAGATTGTAAACCTGTTTCAACCCCCTTGACTACGGGATGTAAGCTATGTGCAGAGGATGAATCACCGGATGTGGATCAAAAGCAATATAAATCTATTATCGAAACTCTGTTATACCTAATGACTTCTCGACCGAATATAATGTTGGCAGTCGGATTAGTAGCAAGGTATCAATCAGCAACCAAACAAAGTCATTTGTTAGCAACAAAAAGAATATTTAGGTACTTGAAGGGGACTACAGGCTATGGTCTATGGTCTGAAAGGTAAGGATTTTACATTGACAACATACACAGATGATTGGGCGAGTTGTGTGGATGATGGAAAAAGTACAAGCGGCGGTGCATTCTATCTAGGAGAATCATTGGTGACATGGCTAAGCAAAAAACAAACATCAGTGTCTCTATTTACCGCAGAAGCTGAGTACATAGCAGCTGCAACATGTTGCACTCAAGTATTGTGGATGAAACAAACACTGCAAGACATGAAGGTAAATTTTAATGAACCTATATCTATCAAGTGCGACAATACAAGTGCAATAAGCATTTCAAAAAATCTTGTGCTCCATTCAAAGACTAAACATATCCCTATAAAGTACCACTTTTTCACAGAACAAGTGGTTGAGTGAACAATGAAGATGGAGTACATAGCAGCTGCAACATGTTGCACTCAAGTATTGTGGATAAAACAAACACTGTAAGACATGAAGGTAAATTTTAATGAACCTATATCTATCAAGTGTGACAATACAAGTGCAATAAGCATTTCAAAAAATCCTGTGCTCCATTCAAAGACTAAACATATCCCACAAGGGAACAAATAGCAGATATATTTACAAAACCCCTTGCTAAAGAACCATTTGAATATCTAAGAAACAAGCTAGGGATAGTACCTACAGACTCTCTTCACTAATGTGCCTTTCAAAAGAAGAACCTACAAGACTGCAAAGTATATGCAATCGAGCACGATCTAAGGGGGAGATTACAGGAACAAGAAGGAATAATGAAGAGGAACACAAAGCTTATGATCATGACAAGAATTTGAAGGAGGAAAGAACAAAAGCATCATCAAAGTGGGAAATCAAGTCACGTTCTCTAGGAGCTATCAACATCAATCAGGTTCACCATTCAAAAGTTCACTTCTCAATGAATTTTTTTTCTCCCTTGTATATGTCCGATGCATAAACATGTAAATAAATTTCTACAAGTAGACACAGTTCTAGTACTTCTAAGACAATTGCATATCTATTCATATCATAGTGAAAGTTTAGCATAAACTATTGTATAATTGCATTATCATTTTTTCTCAAAAATTCTTCATTATCTGAATGCATCAATGTACATTATGATGATCCCAACTAAACATCTGGTGTATAAAATCTTGAGAGCCATCCAAGATATTCCATCCAAGATATTCTCATCAAGGAGAGAAGCAGACACTATATATGTTTATGTTTGGTTTAGAGATGCATTCACCATGAAACGTCATGTGATCTACATCAGAACCTAGTCATTGGCAATCTCCATGTGAAGTCTTCTATTCCAGCAACTAATCATATTTTGTGCCAGTTTCACTGCATCACTAGGATTTCTTTAAATCCTTCAACATTGTCTTTATGATCACTACTATGAATGCTCGAAGAAGAAAAATGAGTTTATCAACAAAAGATGAAAGGTTAGACAAACTGTAGCGAAATAATTCTCCATCCCAAAAGGAAAATTTGGAAATTATCCTGGCTCATCAATCTCATTTCAAGCAGCCATAGATGGTTGAAGAAAATGAGACTATGCAATGTGAAATGCCTTAGGAGAGAATTCTTTCAAATTAAAACATTGAAGAACTCAATGCGGAAGTCGGTATTCAAACTTATTGTATTGCAATTTTTTTATTTATGAAAATGACTCTACAATTGAAGGCCATAAGTGATTGAAACACTATGCCTCATTTAAATTGCAACACTTCAGCTTTACTGTTATCGCAGTAAGAATATAAACAATATTGATGCTACCTTATCAAAATGAATCTATGGAGGAGTTTTTTGTTCAAAAAGCATCATCTCAATTGAGGCATTGAAATGCAATTTTTAGTCATTCAACTCCAAGAGAATTCAGAAAACAATAAAATGTCGAAGAGGAGACTGCCAGTACATGCCATTGAAAAAGGCATCACTAAGCATTGATCATCCTCCTGCTCTAAAATCATTAAAAGAAAAATGGGGGAGTGAGAAATACAATAAGGAAGATCAAAAAGAAAAAAGCATAAAGAAGAAAATTGGCATCCATCAAAGAGAAAGGAGAACCAAGCGCTCAAAACGATTCCTATATATCATGATAATATACCAACAGTAAGAAGGATAGAAACGCAAGGACAAAGAAAAGTAACGGTTAATTGCAATTATGAAGGTCAAATTTTGACTGGAGCAGAGATGTCAGGGACAAAAAGACAGGACCATACTTAGTATTGACAGCCAACAAACTGAAGCAACATTAAAATTCCTTGAGATATTATGAAATCTCTTGAGACAGTGGAATAATTATGTGCAGGAGGCTAATAATGAACAGTGAAATAATTATTTGCAGCGGTCATATATTCCATGACAACATTTTTTATTGGAGAAGTTAATGACGCACACAACATTGGTTAATGAACAGTGAAATAATTATTTGCAGCGCATGAACAAAAATAATTATTTGCAGCACCCATATATTCCATGACATAATTTTTTATTGCAGAAGTTAATGACACACATAGCGTTGGTTGGTGAGAGTTTTTATGCCCTAGTCTGAACAATATTGGAATAAAAGGAAATGTTAATGAGTTGTGATATCACTTTGAAACATTAAAAGAATTAAAAGTTGAGTTGAACATTAGAAGATCGGGTTGCGTTGAAGTTTAATAGGTTGAAGGAATGCGTTATTTTAATGGATGTTGGAGAAATTGCGATATTAAAGAAAATGTATTTACTACATTGAAAATGAAGCAGCGTTAATGTATTTACTACATTGAATATGAAGCAGCGTTAATGTATTTAATACATTGTAAATATTGGGATGTTAAAGAAATTGATTTAGGGTTTTGAGCCCTAACTTGTAATAGGCAAGATGGTGAGTGTTAAGTATTACAACAAGCGATTGTCGATTTACTATTAGATATAATGGTGGAATGTTGGTAGCCATTAGAAAAGAAAAAAATGCAACGATTTCTCTGAAATTAGGTCAAGAAGCATTTTGGATAATAATGGAACTGCAACTAACATAACTGTTGTTGAGAGGGACAAATGGAACATTGGAATCTCTAAATAATCTTGTAGATTAGCGCCTTGATGCTTAGGATGGATGGAGTAATGGGAACTCAAGCAGTATCTGCGGGAAAGGTTGCCGTTGTGATGAGTTTCATTTTGAAATCTGCATCCCAATTCCAGCAACCACCTCCAGCGGTGACGGTTTATACACTCTCTCAGCGGTGACAGTTTATACAGGTTTATACGATTTATACTTGAGAACACAGTTCAATGTTCTGCACGCGCTCAAACAATTATATGAACACAGTTCAATACAGTTCAATTATACATATTCAATCTATAAGAATGCATGCCAACAACTACCTCCAATGGTGACGGTTTATACCCTCTCTCAGCGGTGACGGTTTATACATTGAGAACACAGTTCAATGTTCCATGTGCTCAAACAATTATATGAACACAGTTCAATTATACGTATTCAATGTATATGAACACAATTCAATGTAAATGAACACAACTCAATGTATATGCGCACAGTTCGATTATACGTATTGAGAACATAGTTCAATGTTTCGGCGTGCTCAAGCAAGTACATTGCTTCATTAACCATTCCTAATGACATCTAATGAAAAAAAAACCAATGCTCCTGCAGTCATTTGACATTTCCCTCAACGAGTCTTTCATGAGAGCTCTCAATGCTTCTGTTTGCCCTTTTTTTTGGCAACAATTGAAACCATTGTATTGTACGTATAGTAGTTGTGTTTCTATATGTTTTGTAGGGCTGTGCATCTGAAAAATCCATGCATGTTTTTCCAATTCTTTTTCCTATTTCAAAATATTTCATCATCCACATTAGTGAGTCTTGCTCCTAGATCATTCAAATCTTCTTTGTTTCTATCTCGCTTGGCCTTTGAAAACATTCTGCATAGCCTAGTAGCACAAATAACTATATCGCTGCAATACGAACTCTTGTTAATAATATTGCTGCTCTCCAATGGGGATGCCAGTGTGAATAATGTATAAAATAATATTGCTTGTGGTTCCAGTTGAACTCTTTTAGCAAAGTCACCTCAACGATTTGTTGGGAGAAAAATAATGTGATATAGGTTGGAGCATGTAATGAGATATAAGCTGGAGCATGGAATGAGATATACATTGTTGCAATATTCATTAGAGAGATAAGTTGCTGCATGGAATATATGTTGGAGATATACTTTGCTGCATGGATTGAGATATATGTTGCTGCAATATACGTTGCTGCATGGAATATACTTTGGAGATATACGTTGTTGCATGGAGTGAGATATAAGTTGTTGCAATATACGTTGTCGATAGCAAGACCAGTTCTAAAAATGATGGGTGAAGTGGCTGAACTTGCCAATGTTGATCGTGCCACCTTGTGGCAGCAACCATGTACAAATGAAGATGAAATAATTTGTGTTCGTGAAGACAGACAAAATGAAGTAGCTACCCTAACTAGAGAAAAAGCCTTACTATCACAGAGATTGGGTGAATTTGAAGCAGCAACATTACCTCTCAAGTCAGAAATGAAATTTGACTTTGGAACATTTCTCCTGGGAGAAGCAGGATCTCATAAAAAAAATACATGAAACAGAAAACCAACTTGAGTGGGCTCGTTTAGAACGAGATGAAGAAATTGCTAAGCTCATTAAAGATAAATCTCTTGGGAGAAGCAGGATCTCATAAAAAAAATACATGAAATAGAAAACCAACTTGAGTGGGCTCGTTTAGAACGAGATGAAGAAATTGCTAAGCTCATTAAAGATGAAAAGGTCTTGCAAAACTGTCTTCATGATGTAGAAACACAACTTTCACGGCATATTCAGTTTTATCTCTTTGCAATTTTCCCTGGACAAGTTACAGATTATATGAGAGTGGTAAAAGAAAAGAATGCATTGGCAGAGAGATTCAAGAGTGCTGAGGCTACACACACAAGATTTGATGAAGAGCTAACACGATTTGCTACTGAGACTGTAATAGATCTAACTTGAAAATATATGATAATGAAAATATACCCAATAACTTCCAATAATCTCAAGAGAATTACAAACACAAAATATATAAATGCTTCTTTATTGATCAAACCCTTGAGGTGGGGCAACACCATAAAATCACTCCTTAAGGAAGGAAAACACTCCACAAGCCATATGCTTGTCCATACAATAACTTGACTTCTTTCCATGGGGAGTTTCTAGCCTCTATAGAGGTCTCATGCATACAATACTTTGGGTCATTACGATGATTCTTTCAATACCATATATCTAATACAATGGGCTTATTACATTATTGCTAACTACTTGTGGTCCCTTACATGATGCGGGTTAACCACTTTATTTATTAACTATGGTCCATCCCATTATTACATTATTCGCTTGGGTACCTCCCTCTATACCCCATACTATCCCGCCTAGGTATACTACATTCTGTCCCCCTTAAACATGTTTCGTCTGCGAAACATAAGAAGAACACAAATAATAAGATCTACTCAAAAGAGTAGTCCATTGGTACCATGTACATGCATCTAGCCATCTAAGAGAAAGGTGAACCCTTGATCTAGCTAGTGCCTCGCTCACTTGAGATGGAAGTTGACCATGGCGGCTCTTCTATGTTGATGTGTTGTGGGTGGATCGTCGCCTCTCTATCTGTCATGCGGGGGTTGTTGTCCTTGTGGCTAATTTGTTGCCATCGTGTTAGTTGTTTTCTTGTGGGGTGATGTGGGTGGTGATATGCTGAAGTTTTAACCAATGATGTATCTTTCTTTAATTCACCACCTAGTGGAGCATGATTGGTATTTGGTACATGTTGTGGCGCCTGCTGTTGTTGCTTATCTTTCAATATTACTTCAACCACAGATTCCTCATCCGATGTATCAGTAACTGTAACATTTTCTGCTTCAGCCTCCTTAGACTCTATCTGTTTATTGATGGAAATATCCTGTAATGTAATTTTCTTCTTTTTATACCAGAGCTTCAGGAATTTCTTCTGCACATTAATATTGATAGTACCAATAGAGTCCATCCAAGGGTATTCCAAAACAACATGCATACTATCCATATCTGAAGCATAAAAATCAGAATGCAACTTGAACATCCTCATTATCAACCTGTGTGTTTTCCCTGTGTTTTGCTAGAACTTGCAATTTTTTTGCTAAATTAACATTTATAAGATTTTGCTTGCAACTAGGATTTATAGACACAATGATCTTCTCTTTCTGAATACATCCATGAACCTATAATAAGGAGATATCAGTAGAAAATAACCCCACATGTTTCTCATTATCTTGTTTTCCAGCATGAAACCATTTGTTTAAAATGAGTTTTTTAAATTCTTCATTTGAAAGTTTGTACTTCTCGCTGTCAAGTGAGCTCCACCATATGACAGCCTCATCTGTGAAACCCATCCATACATAACCTTTCCAATGTTTTGGCCATAATGGCTTTTGTCTTTTTATGAATTTTTCATTAGTAGGACCATTATCGTTCCCTGTAAAAAAATTCTTGCTAGAAGCCATGGAGAGGGTTTTGAAAAAAAAATCATTTACTTGGTGAAAACTTAAAATGGCCACAGTTCGGTCAATATTGCTCAGAATCTTTATTATGACCAGTTTTCAGAAATGGAACGACCATTCTGCATTTTCCTAGGTAATAAAAACCCTGATCTAGGTAGTCTGGAATTTCAGATTTGTGCTGCAACTGTACTGCCGTCACAAAAATCTCTAAAAAAAGAGCTGATTTTAAATCAACGATATCTCCCTCATCTAGACTCCGACTCGACTGATTTGTTTTTTGAAATTGGGTAATTTTTTAAGGGGATCTCAGATCTGCAATTAGTTTCTCAAAATTCCCCACAAAAACGACAAAAATTAATTGGAGATCCGTCATCCATGAGTTTTCGTCAAAAAATTTTGCGACACAACAGATTTTTAAATCAACAATATCTCCCTCATCCGGACTCTGATTCGGTCAATTTTTTTTTTTGACTTTAGGTATTTTTTCACAAAGAATCCAGATCTGCTATTTGTTTTTGCATATTTTGCACCAGAATTTTCAGGTCTGATCTGCAAACTCACCACCCCAAAAAATTCCTGCAAAAAAAAAAAAAATCTCCTCGCTTTGCCCAAGAAAGTGCTTTGATACCACTTGTAATGGGTCTGGCCTATTAATGTATAAGAATAGAAACATGCCAAGAAATAACAAGATCGACCTAATAAAATGACATGAAAATGCTTCTATTTATTGATCAAACCCTTGAGGTAGGGCAGCGCCATACAATCACTCCTTAAGGAAGGGAGAACACTTCACAAGCCATATGCTTGTCTATACAATAATTTTTGACATCTCTCCATGGGGAGTCTCTAACTTCTATATAGGCTTCATACATACAATACCATGGGTCATTACCATGGTTCTCTCAATCCATATATCTAATACAATGGGCTTATTACATTATTGTTAACTACTTGTGGTCTATTACATGATGTGGATTAACCACTTTATTTATTAACTATGGCTCATCCCATTATTACATTATTTCCTTGGGTACCTCCCTTTGTACCCCATACTATTCCCCCTAAGTATACTACGTAAACAATATCTGGAGTGGCATTCATTCAGTGATAGCGTCAACATCTTTTTATGTAGACCAAGACATTGCAGGTTATAGAGAATTAATGCCATGACGACAGTTACAATGAGGATTTTTTTTTATATTTTTATATTTTTATATTTTTTATTTTTTATTTTTTTTCAGGCTACAAGGCATCTGTAACCCCCTTGCCATTGACATCAAAAGGGGGAGGTAATCAGAGGAAGGAAGACACTTCGCAGCATGAAAAGGAGGAAGACGAATGAGTTGAGCTGCCATCAATGCCAAAGGGGGAGATTGTTGGCAATATTGGCATTGATGTCAAGTTAAGTTGATTGATTAATGTTGATAAATGTTGTTGATGTCACTAAGCACATTATTGATAATTTATGTTGAATGGGAAGTGTACATAAAATGTTGAATGATGAATATAGAAGGCTGAAATTGACGTGAAGTGCAAAGGCTATGCTATTCAATGAGAAAGCTAAACATTAAGACAAAATCTGAAATACATATAATTGTTTGAACAAAAAATGTAGATAATTCAAATCTGTTTTGTCTCTTGTAATTATTTCTGAATGAACTGTTAATTCAACTCTATTTTTTTTTACAAACAATTTTCTGAACTAAAAATGAAAGGACGAGCTTGTGAGCAGTTTTGAAAGTCCAAGGGGCTACGTTTCATCTCATATTCCTCCAAAGAATACAAACAACCAAAAGGGCTTGCTTATGAAATAGATAATGTGAAATGAAACAGGGGTTCCTTTTTTTTTTTATGGATGGAAGTGGTCTGCATCAGAGAAAGGATGAGTAGTAGCAGAAGAGAAAAAGAGTGAAGAAGAGTAGTTCAACAGAAGACTTGACAACAAAATTGGATATGATGTAACCAACACTTGTGACTTGAGAAATTTATGTTCTTTTCTATGTTGCAACTTGAAAGAGAACATGTTGTAGCATGTTGAGGTAGGAGCCTCCTGTGGGTTGTAGCCTGCAGAAAACTAGTGGGAGTTGAAGCTTCCATTGAGGTAGGAGTCTCTTGTGGGTTGGATTCTACAAAAATTTTGATGTAAAAAGGAGTAGCAGCTTGTCTTCACATCACCTTAAGCCTAAAGTTCGTGGTTTTCTCCCTTTGGGGTTTCCACTTATAACTGGTGTCTTCATGTGTTTGATTTTTGGATATTGTATGAATGCATTGAAGTCTTGATAAACATATAAGCAAACTGCTCTCCTTGAAATCTGCAAAAGAAATACAATAACTATTGAGCACAAACATAAATTATTAATTGCATAAGAAGAAGATTAAGTTGAGCAGAAATAAAGAATTAAATTACTGATTCACCCCCTCTCTCAGTAATTTCCCATCTTAAATATCACACTAGAACCAAATGGCCAATAAAGGAGATCCCACGGGACTAAGATCCAAGGGTAACAACCAAAAGAGATAAAGGAGAAAAGAGTACAAATTAAGCCCACTCTTTTCGCCAAATCCCTCCATCAATACATACCTAGAAGTATCCATGATAAATAAGCCCAATACTCAATTAGCAAATAACAAGACATACTTTTAGATTCAGGAGGCCCACCTTCAAACATATGACCAATACAGGTGGGTGAGGGATCACATGGCTTGCTCAAGTGGCAAAGAAATGGCACAATGAGCTAGTAGGAGGCATCAAGGGGCTGCTGGCTGCCTGGTGAGGCTCATCGTGGAGAAGAATTTCTCCTGGGGATGTCACCCACGAAGTGGTGGTTAACAAGGCCGACCTTCTCCAATCACTCTAGGTGCAATCTACTTTCAGCCTATTGGGTTGTCAACATTTCTGACCATGCCCAGTCCAACCAACTTCTCAGTGTTGTGCCACGTACGATGATTGTTATACTTTGTTTATACTAACAACATGCCCATGTTCTTTGTGGCTCCCTGCAGCTGATTCGACCTTCCTGATATCACCCAACTGCTAGCCTACCCTGAGCTATCGCTTTCTTTCGCCTTTTTCTCTTGGCCCTATCTCACTACCTAGTTCACTGCTCCTTGAATGTTGGTAGTTTTCTGCACCCTCATGACATTGCTATTCCCTTTGCAACTTCAACTATTACTCACAGTCTTCAGTGTGAAAATTTCTAAATCTAACACATCAAAAACCCCTACTGCATTTTTTGGTTTACTATCTACTACTTGTTCTTTGCATTAACAAGTTATTTAAATGGATAAATATTGAAGTAAACACAAATGCGACCTTCAAAAATATACAGATCAACAACTAAAATAAATTGAGACAACACAAGGGACACTGTTATTTTTGGACAGTCGTTCCTGGAAAAATCCAATTCAGGAAAACCGGTGCAACATGTAGAGGGTTTTATTATTAAGCAGATTCTGAATACAACTAGGGTGCCAGAAATGGCTCACCCTTTAGAGAATATCCTTGGTAGCAATACCTCTATCCGAAGATAGATATTTCGGTTGATCAGCAATCGGATGAACAATCCCACAGTGACTCCGACTGCTCCTTGTGCTGGACAGCGAAAGCTGCTCCACGCACTCCTCTGGAACTGTGTCACCCTCTTCGGAATTGCATCACCCTCTCTGGCTTTGCGTCAGCCAATCAGCTCTCAGTCTGTCCCATAGAATTACCTCAGTGCAACCTTTGAAGCTGTCTGTGTCCTCTGCATCAACCTCTACAACCTCTGTTTCAATGCCTTTGCCCCTCTTTGTCCTCTGCGCTGGCCTCCTTAGCCTCTGCGTCAGCCCTCCTAGTCTCTGCGCTGCCTCTTCCGACACTTTGCTGCCTCTCTGATATGTATTCTTCAGCCTTGGATCGAAATCCCTTGCTGAACTGCCCCTCGCTGCAACTGATCTCTAACTTGATTTCCTCAGCAAACCCATCGCCAGAAAATCGAATTCTTGATCTCTCTTGTTGTGTCTCAAGCTGACCCTCAAGCCTCCTCCTATACTTTTCCTATTGACGATTCAATAGCCGAGATTAAGTCCCTAATCAACAGCTAAGATTAGATTTGGCTTGATTTTCATTATTTAGAACTTTCTGACCCATATTATATTAATACACATTAATATTTTAATTTACCTAAGTTTAGACTTAGGGTCTCATTAAAAATATTAACTATTTTAATATCTCTTCATCCGGGTGGAATTTCTCCAAATGATTTCTAGGTCTTGGAGATCTCATGTTGTTAATTTTGGTATGTTCTATTCTTAAGAGCAATTTACTTCAAATTTCTTATTAGCCCAATATTAATTTCTAGTTTAGCAATCATATCAGCATGATAGTAAAATGCAGATAGAACATAAACATAAATAGTAGAAGACAAGCCAAGACAAGAGGACATAAGATGTGGCACCAACCAGGGACAAACCCTAATGTGGGGAAACCCTTGATCAATTCTTCTTATAATCTTCAATAGTTCAGCGAAGAGAGAGAGATAGTACATATATACAAAACTGATATTTTATGACAGCAACAACAAATCCTAACCAACAAAGTCAAAGCTAGTCAAATAGGTCAGATTTGACCTCCAATCAGCTCGATCAATATCCTTGTCCACTCAGCCTCCAACAGCAAGAAGAGGCAGCGCAAAACAGTTTGAAAATTCAATCAAACAAAGGTCAACAAAAGTCAACTTGCAGCCAGCAATTCGGGAAGTCAATGTTGGTCAAACTTGAGGTCATATCACCTCGGTTTGCGTGCCAAAATCTACAGCCTACCAAGGAGAAGCAGCCACACCTAATTTGCAGTCAAGGAGGAGCCCACGTTGTTCAACGTTGGTTAGATTACCTTCTAGCAGCCTCGGTCAAACTCGGTCAATGCAACCCTATTCAGAAAATAGACTTCGTCCTTCCACACTTGTGAGAGAAGGAGCTCCAGAAATGCGTACCCAAACAAGAGAGGACAGAGAAGGAAGAATGGATGAGATGATGAAATAATGTCACAACGTCTCCTTTTATTTGCAAAATTGAGGTTAAGTTGGGGGTGAAAATCACTGTTTTTCTTGCTGGCTGACCTTGACAAATTGTCAAGAATATAAATAAATTCATATCTCCATAAATACATGTCGGAATCAAATAGTCATTAGATCAATCATACACCTCTCGGAGAGAGGAATCCAAGAAAAATATCAGTTGCCATAAATAAGGTGACCCACATGGAGTTTGGCCCTAGTTGCCAATTTTAACACCCTCTCAACTAGGGAGAACTCCATCTGTTAATCCATCTATCAATCGATACTATCTCTGCCATCAATGCATTGCTTTGCATTGCTCTGCTCTGCTGAACTATGAAGAAGAAGAAGTGATCGAGAATGTATCATACCATTCTCTACTGACCCGAAGTCAGTCCCAGATAAAAGAGAGTGTCTCATACCACTCTTATTGACCCGAAGTCAGTTCCAATAAAGAGAGTGTATCATACCACTCTTACTGACCCGAAGTCAATTCGAATTGATCCCAGATCAATATCATCCTAGCATAGGGAGTACGGTAGTACACGATGCGTCCATCGGTAGTACTATGGTCCTATCCTCATTTCCCTACTCATTGGCCAGATGAGAGGTACTTCCCAATGAGTCCCAGACTACATGGGTAGGATGTGTCAGCAGGAGAAGGATGAACCACTCATCCTGCCTACTCATCGCCGTGGGGTATCACAGGGGAAGGCTGAACCACTCACCCTATATACAACAAACCACTAGAGGAAGGCTGAACCACTCACACTATGGTTGCTCATCGCTCCAAGAAGTACCCCAAGGCCCCCGAAGCTCCTAGGGCTCAATGTCCATATCATATAGGACCCTTATGAAAGGGTCTCTCCTTGACTCCTAGTCTTTCTCGGAAAGTCAAGAATTTGACCTTTCCTAGGGGCTTCGTCAAAATGTCGGCGACCTGCTCATCAGTCCCAATGCGATGGAGCCTTATTGCTCCTCGTTGTACCATATCCCGGATAAAGTGGTACTTGATATCAATGTGCTTGGAGCGACCATGAAATACAGGATTCTCTGATAATCGGATCCCACTCTGGTTGTCGCAAAGGATCACGGTGGTATCCAACACATGTCCAAACAACTCATTGAAGAGCTTCCTTAACCAGACAACTTCATGGGAGGCCATACTCACAACTATGTATTCAGCCTCAGTGGTGCTCAAAGTAACCGACTTTTTCTTCTTGTTGATCTAGGATATCGAAGCAAAGCCCAAAGAGAAACAACACCCAGAAGTGCTCTTGCAATCCACCACACTGCCTACCCAATCAACATCAGAATAACCTTGCAGCCTCACATCTTCGGCAGTGTATCTCAGCCCATAAATGATTCTGCCCCGAAGATATCTCAGAATATTCTTGGCACCAATCCAATGTGAGTGATGAGGCTCAAACATGTATTGGCTCAACGTGTTAACTACCAAACATACATCCGGATGGGAGTTCACCAAGAACATCAATGCTCCTATAGTTGACGATACTCAGAAGCATTTCCCAATTCCAGTCCGGCAACACTACTACATAACTTCTTAAAGTTAAGATCCATCGGAGTAGTCGCGGACTTGCAGTTTACCATCCCAAATCTTTCCAATATCTTCACAACATATTTTCTTTGAGATAGGAAAATTTCTCCTAGCTTTTGCCAGACCTCGAACCCTAGGAAGTAGTGCATCAGTCCTAGGTCCTTCATCTCAAATTTGGAAGCCAACTCCCTCTTACATTTGTGAATGAGAAGGTTTGCACCAGTAAAAAAAGAGGTCATCCACATAAAGCACCAATATGAGAGGTCTATCATCTTCAACCTTAAAGTAAAGGTTCAGATCAACTTCACTCCTAGTGAATCCCATCTTCATCAAATAGCTATCAATCCTCTCATACCAAGCTCGGGGTGCTTGTTTCAACCCCTAGAGAGCTTTCTTCAACCTGCATACATGAGATTCCCGAGTGTGAATCTCAAACCCCTCGGGTTGTTCCACATAGACTTCCTCTTTAATCGAACCATGCAAGAAAGCGATCTTGACATTCATCTGATGTAGGTTCCATCCTTGTGAGGCAACAAGGGCTATGATCGAGCAGATGGTGGTGTATTGGGCAACAGGTGCAAACATCTCATCGTAATCCACACCTTCCTTTTGAGAGAATCCTCAAGCAACAAAGCGAGCCTTGTACTTTTCTACACTCCCATTAGCTCCATGCTTGATTTTGTAAAGCCATTTAGAGGTGACAACCAATTTGTCCTGGGGTCTAGGGACCACGTGCCAGACATCATTCTTTATAATGGACTCGTCTTCTTCATTCATAGCATCTTTCCATACTTGATGCTTCACGGCTTCTTCGAATGATGTAGGCTCATTTTGAATGATAGTGCTCATAATGGTCAGGTATCCCTGATACTTGGTCGGCTTGTTGCTTTCACGGAAAGTCCCCCTTGGTGCGATATGTCTCTTGGCATCTTCGAGAGTCTCGCTAAGCCATGAGGGCCTCTTCTTGGAGGAGGAGGGCTCTTGAGGAGGAGGATCAATAGGAATCATAGGTTCATCAACATCTGACATCGTTTCATCGTCTTTTTCAGTTGGTTTTCCGGTGTCATCTTCTTTATCCTTCATTAGTATAGGAAGGTTTTCAACCTTGCTAATGTTGATTTGGGGTAGCATTGAATGTGCTCTAGCCATGAAAATTGGTGGAGAAGCTAAAGCACATGAGATCTCCAAGATTCAAAAATGGTTTGGACAAATTGTACCTAGTTTGGGAGATATTAAAATAATTAATATTTTTAATGGAGTTCCTAAGTCTAAACTTAGGAAAAATAAAATATTAATGGGTGTTAATATAAAACTAGGTTAGAAGGTTCCAAAAGTCATGGATCAAGCCAAATCTAATCTTAGCCATTGATTAGAGATTTAATCTCGGTCGTTGAAGGACCAACGAGAAAAGTATAAGAAGAGGCTTGAGGGTCATTTGGCGAACGCATGAGAGTGATCAGTCATTGATTTTGCTAGAGCGGAGTCGCTAAGCAAAAGTGAATCAGTGATCAACAACAAGTGACAGTGAGTACTAGACAGAGAGCCAGAGACAGTACTGAGAGACCAGCGTAGAAGCAGAGAGAGTGAGAGTAGGAGCCAGTTTAGGCCACACAGAGCCCAATAGAGACAGCGCAGAGGCTAGAGGGACTGCATCATCCACGCAAAGGCTATTGGAGTGACGCAGAGGGTCCCAAAGGTTGCGTAGAGGGTCTTGAGGATGGCGCAGGTCAGCAGGAGGCTGACGCAAAGGCCAGAAGGGCTAGTGCTGAGCTTCAGAGTCGCTAGAGAGTTTTTCCTGGGACAGGTTTTCTGAATACCTATTTCTGAATATAGAGGTATTGTTGTCGTGTATTTTTCTTTGTCGGGTGAGCCGGTTAGGCACCTAGTTGTACTCAAGGAAATATTGCATAATAATAAACCCTCTGAATAGCTGCACTGGTTTTCCCGCATTGGGTTTTTCCGGGGACATTTGTCCAAAAATAACAGTGTCACTTGTGTGGTTTTTTCTTTTAGCTGATGATCTGTAGATGTTGTGACTGTATTGTGTTTTTTTCAGTATTTAAATGTTTTATATAACTTGTTCAAAATTTACAAGTATAAGAAATAAACCAGCAAAATACAGATTATTTTTCTAATGGATAGACTTAGAAAATTCAACAGCTAAGAGCCATATCTTCATCAAAAGTGACATCACGACTTATCTCAACTTCTCTTTGACCAACTACATAAATTCTATAGCCCTTAGAATTTTCGTTATAGCCCACAAAGATTCCTTTCTTTCCAGATGCACCCAACTTGCTTCTTTTCTCTTTCAGCACAAGAAAGTATACAAGACTTCCAAAAATTCGGAAATGAGAGACATCGGGTTCCTTACCAGTGAACATTTCTTAGTGAGTCTTGGAGTTCAATGCTTGATGAGGGCATCGGTTTTGAACATACACGGCGGTATTCGCTGCTTCAGCCCATAGAAACTTTGGAAGCCTTTGATCATGAAGCATGGCATGAACAACTTCCATAATAATACGGTTCTTCCTTTTAGCCACACCATTCTGCGTAGGAGTGTATGGTATAGTGGTCTCCCTCTTAATGCTAGCTTCTCTACAATAGTCATGGAATTCATTGGATTCATATTCGGTCCCATTGTTAGTCCTCAATATCTTGATTCTCTTCTCGGATTGATTTTCAATCATGGCTTTGAAGTGACGGAACCAAGTGAACACTTCATCCTTCTTTTTCAAGAAGTAGATCCAAGTCTTGCGAGAATAATCATCTGTAAAAGTGAGATAGACTAGATATCCTCCCAAAGAATTTACGCGCGTCATACCAAATATGTCAGAGTGGACGAACTGCAATATATCTGAGGTCTTGCTATTACTTGAGGGGAATGGTCCCCTTTTAAGTTTTCCTTCGGCACATCTCGGACATATACCTTCATGCTCTAGTTTGAACTCCGGCATCCCTGTCACCATTTGTCTCACATCAGGTAGGGCCTTATAATGAAGGTGGGCAAACCTCTGGTGCCATAGTTCAGATTGCAGAGATGTGTCGCAAGACATGGCCCCCAATGGACTTCCTCCAACTTGATACAAAATGTCAACCCAGAACCCAAGAGTAAAAACATCTTTAAAATTCTTTTTCCAAACATGTACCTTTCCATCGATGAATGCCACCTTGTAACCTTTGTCTTCCATTGCCAAAATGGACACCAGGTTCTTCTTGAGATCAGGTACATATAGAACTTCTTGTAAATGAATCGTGTTACCCTGATTCAATTGAAGGGTAACATTCCCTACACCCTTTACGAGATAGGTGGCATTGTCTCCAAGAATAATCTCCAAGTTTGTCTCCTTTTGTATCAAATTAGAGAGAGCTTCCTTGTATCTAGTGAAGTGCCTTGAGGCACCACTATCAATAAGCCAATTCCCCAAAGTGTCCGAAGGAGAGGTAGTGGAGAGGGCCGATATAAGATAATACTCATTTTGCTTATTGTTAACAACATTTGATTCTTCATACCTGGAGTTCATTGCTTTCTTGGAGGGTTGACCATTTCCATGATTTCCCGCATTCCTTTTTCCTTTGCCATTGGACTTGCCATTCCTTTGATTGTTGTTGTTGAAATTGCCCCTAGAGTGATTGTGATCATCATCATGTGATGTGTCCTTTCTATTTGGACACTCCCTCACATAGTGGCCAAAATTATTGCAAACAAAGCATTTGCCCTTCCTTCCAACCTTAGATCCAGGCTTACCTTTGAAATGCCCTTTAGACCAGGAATTATTTCTCCTTTTGGCATGAGAGGAGAAAGCAGTGGGGTCGCCTCTATTTGAAGGCATTTCTTGCTCCACCATTCTTGTCTCTTCTTGAATGCATCTCGACATCAATTCTTCAAATCTCGGAATTCGGTCATTATTGAGAATAGTGGTTCTAAATATATACCACTTGGGTGGGTGCCCTCCTAGGGTAGTGATAGTAAGTTCCTTGTCAGGAATGACTTCTCTAATCGATAGAAGATCATTCTTGATCTCAGTGATCCTTAAGAAGTAGGATTGAATATCCTCGTCCTTGCCCTTCTTAATATCCTTCAACTTATTTTTGAGGAACAAAACTTGATTTGCATCACTAACCTTGAACATGCTTACCAATCTGTCGTAGATCTCCTTAGAGGTGTTCAAATCGGAGATGTAGGCCACCAAATGCTTTGTCAATGGAATCTATGATAATCTTCGTTGCTTTGAGTTCACCCATAGAGTACTTGTTCTTTGTAGTTGTTGGTGCATTTGATGGAGGCTCAGGGATTTTACCCTTCACATAGTCCAACACTTCTTGCTCTTGCAATGTTAGATCAAGAGACATCTTCCATCTGTGATAGTCAGACTTTTCACAGAGCTTGTCTTAAGTCGGAAAGTGGGACGAGGAACCCATTGAGCCTTTTGTCCTTTCCAACTGTCTGATTGTGCTTTCACTCTTGCTTGGGCTTTGTCTTCACCTCATCTCTGATTCCATGTTAATTTTGCTATGTTCTATGCTTAAGAGCAATTTACTTCAAATTTCTTATTAGCCCAATATCAATTTCCAGATTAGCAATCACATCAACATGATAGTAAAATGCAGATAGAACATAAACATAAACAGTAGAAGACAAGCCAAGACAAGTGGACACAAGATGTGGCACCAGCGAGGGACAAACCCCAATGTGGGGAAACCCTTAATAAATTCTTCTTATAATCTTCAATAGTTCAGCAGAGAGAGAGATAGAACAAATATACAAAACTGATATTTTATGACAGCAACAACAAACCCTGACCAACAACATCAAAGCTGGTCAAACAGGTCAGATTTGACCTCCACTCAGCTTGGTCAATATCCCAGTCAACTCGGCCTCCAACAGCAAGAAGAGGCAGCCTAAAACAATCTGAAAATTCAGTCAAACGAAGGTCAACAAATGTCAACCTGTAGCCAGAAATTAAGGCAGTTAATGTTGGTCAAACCTGAGGTCAGATCACCTCGCTTTGCGTGCCAAAATCTGCTTCCTGCCAAGGAGAAGCAACCACACCTAATCCGCAGTCAAGGAGGAGCCCACGCTGGCCAAAATACCTTCTAGCAGCCTCAGTCAAACTCGGTCAACGCAACCCTAATCGGAAAACAGACTTCGTCCTTCCACATGTGTGAGAGAAGCAGCTCCATAAATGCATACCCAAACAAGAGAGGAGAGAGAAGGATGAATGGATGAGATGATGAAATAATGCCACAAGGTCTTCTCCTTTTATATGCAACGTTGAGGTTAAGTTGGGGGTGAAATTCACTGTGTTGCTTGTAGGCTGACCTTGACAAATTGTCAAGAATATAAATAAATCCATATTTCCATAAATACATGTCGGAATCGGATGATCATTAGATCAGTCCTACACCTCTCGGAGAGAGGAATCCAAGAAAAATATTAGCTGCCATAAATAAGGTGAACCACATGGAGTTTGGCCCTAGTTGCCAATTTTAACACATGTGCCTTAGCCTCCCACCAATTTTCATGGCTAGAGCACATCCGATGCTACCAAAAATCAACATCGAGCTAGTTGCACTAGTGATACAACTCCTTTACACTGCCACTAGCACCCCGCAGCCCTGTTGCCTTCGAGCTCTCGTTTGCTCCTATGTTTCCTCGATGTTCTTTGCCTCCACTTAGCCTATCAGCTATAGTCTCCTTTGTTTTCATTGCTCCCTATTAGTCGAGTGACCTCCTCCACCCTAATTGCTTGCGTTGGCTACTGACACTATCTTGGTAGTTGGCTGCCCCATTCTGCCTTGATTATAGTCCTATTGTTTCTCTTAACCTGATTGTGTGCAACTCAAATTGGCAACAAGAACTAACCTTTGTCAAACATGTTAGCCACCTTTTTTTATTATCAATTTTTTAATTTTGTCTTAAAAACTATTTCCAGCCCCCAACTTTTCGTGCAAAAAAAAGATCGAGTGTCCATACCATGTATAGATTTTCCCTTGGACTGTATGATTGATTTTGGCTTGTAAAAAATTGTGCGCCTCATACAATCGTGGCCAAACCTGCCCTGATGATTTATGTTCGAACTTGGCTTCTGCATGATTCAAAGATTTCTTTTTAGAGTTTCTCTCTTTGATACTATGTTACTTTCCTTGTGAACCTAGCACCTGACAATTCATTAACCTAGCATTTTACAGATCTACAGAATGAAAGCACAACTAGATTGCTAACTTAATTAGCAAGAACAAAACTAGCCATTCTCAATCACAAAGACACAAACAGAGTCTACCTAATCAATAACTCTTCATTAACATTCAAAACTTACTTGGGCTCTCGTCCTGGGATAATGGCCCAACTGAGAAACTTACACGTTAGAGTGCTTTGGATCAGATCCAATAGATCAAGCTTTAGATTGGTTCTCGATCTCTTTGGATGATCTGGATCTCTAATGCTCCCCTTCTACACTTCCTCGGACCTAGCACACTAGAGTATCACACTCCTCATTGAGATGACTCTCTCAATGTCTTATGCTGTTGTATGGTGTCTTTTCCATCTCTTTAGCCTTGCTTTTATGACTTTACATTGATGTAAATCCCTAACCCTAATCTCCAAATTGATTTATGATTAAGATTAGATCTTGCCTCACTTGAGATCAAGGGTTGATACTAATACATAATCACTAAATTAAATATTTCAATTTTTCTAAGTTTACTTTCGCTCAATTAGCCAACATAATAATTATGTACTTTCCTAAGTCAAAACTTAGGTTAAGTCACAAAAGAAACTTGCTCGCATTAGAGAAAGTGTCTAAAAATATTTTGCGCAACTTATGCTCGCCTAGATATTTAAGCTTGGGAAGGAGTACTTGCCTAAGCTGCAAACACCAACATTGGTTTTAAAGTAGTGTTATAAGAATTGAGCCGAATTGGACTAAATGGGCCATTCTGAACATTTTTGAGAAAAAAAAACTAGTCTAAGTTGGTGCCACAAATTGGAAAAGGTTAGCTCGATACCAACTCGACCTTTTCATTTTAATACTATGTGACGATGGACCTTTGGAAAAATTTATGGGTGGGGTGGCCTAATATTCAACCATAGGGGCGCTACTAATGTTATGTAATTAATGGTAATGTTAAATTCTTAGTGGTTTACTTAAGTTTTGAACAATACCATTAAATTTATTTAGGATGTTTGAGAGTGGTTCCTGTTACCCATTATTTTGTGGGTTATATCCCTAGGATAATTTTTTTTCCAAGATGGTCCTTAGCCGGCAGCCAACAACGCCTTACAGCCACCATATAGCTTATTGTGCCATTTCTCCACCACCTGAGCCAGCGATGTGGTCGCTCGTCCATCTGCCATGATCGTATGTTTGAAGGTGGGCCTCCCGAATCTAAAGGTATGCTTTGTCTTGTAGTAATTGAGTATTGTTTTTCTTATCATGGACACTTCTAGGCATGGATTAATGGGGGATTCGACGAAAAGAATGGGCTAGATCTGTGCTCCTGTCCCTTAGGCCCCTTTTGGATATTAACCTTGGATTCCAGTCTTGTGGAATCTCTTTTACTGACCATTTGGCTTTAGGGATGGTATTTCATGGGAATGCCCGATCTTGGTTGCGTGGTCCTGCTCCCTTATTCGCTTATATTACCCCCTTTCCACTCATTATCACCCCATTCATCATTTCTCTCACCTAGGTCCACATTCCTCCACTAGGTCTGCATAGGGTTAGCTTACCCTTTCCCCCCTGCCCTCACTTTGGGTCAGGCCTGGAATGATGCCCCAGAGGTTGATGCAGCAAAAAAGAAAGATAAAACCATATTTGGCCACATTCAATAGGAAAATGTACCACAAAATGCAAAAGATGGCTGAGACAAACACATTTAGCATGTGGGAAAAAGTCAATACATGAGCTCTACCACATCATCACCCTGCTTCGTACGGGTTCTATGAACCTCCTTCATTATATAGGAACCCATGATTGTCCCAACTCTTGGTGGGCAATGAACTGCCCTACCTTAAAAGGGGGTATTCACTGCTATATCTTATGCATCATGCTCTTACCCTTTCAGTCCCGAGAAGTTAATCAAAGAAAATCATAAAAAGGCAAAAGGCATATAAAGAAGGGTGGAAAAATCAAGGTCAGGGCACCTCATTTACCACGATTGCTCCCTCCTATACATTATAAACCCAAGTGCGGGCTGCCCTTTTATTAGCTACCCTTGTACCCCAGAATGTGGCCCAGGGCTGCCCCTTCTCATTCCCTACTTCATTCACCTATTTTTCACATGCCACCACATTTTGAAGGATGTACCTTGAACATATTGTGAAAATTTTTAAATAGAAATCCTACTGCAATGATTAATATTATTTCTTCTACTTATTACATCAATCTACATTGTTCTTACGACAAATATCGAAATATATTCTACTGCAGCCTTCACAATTAAAACGTTGCAGAAAGTAAAAATAAGGAAATACACTGGCACAAATACAATCACAATGTGGGAAAACCAATGCAACTGATGAGGGTTTTATTATTCTTCAACAAATTCTCTTGTACAAACTTATAGCCAACAAAATAGGAATGAGAAATGTCACAGACACTTCTTGACCAATTTCTACCGCAGATGAAGCACTTCTCCTTCTTCGCAATCCTTTTGATCCTCTCTGTGTCAAACTGTTCTCCCAGGCTCAGCGTCAAGCTGCATATGCAGGCTCTGCGTCAACCTACCTCTGCGCTGCTTGTTTTTGCGTCACTCTACTCCTGCTCTGCGTCTTATTGCATTGCACTCTCTGAATGTGCTAATACCCTCTCTCTGTCTCACCTGCAACTTTCCCTCTAAATCGATTTTCTCTTGCCGAACTTCGACTAGTGAGAAAATCAATCTTACTCGGGTAACTGAGTATCTGCCTCTGGTGTGTTTTCCAAATGACCCTCAAGCCCCTTCTTGTATCTTCATGTTGGACAACCAACGACCTAGATTAACTCGTAACCAAAGGCTTAGACTGTTTTTATTTGATCTCCGTCTTTATCTAGAAGATTCACCGACAATTAGATTAATACCCATTAATATTTTAAGTTTCCTAAGTTTAGACTTAGGAACCCCATTAAAAATATTAATTATTTTAATATAATCATCTCTTTGTTGAATTTCCCAAAATGGTTTCTGGGTTCTTTGGAATGCATGTGCCCAAGCCTCCCTGCCAAATTTGAGGCCTAGAGCACATTCGATGCTATCCCAAATCGACACTCTCTCTTAGTGAGGAATGTGCTCTAGCAATACTCTGTTGTTGCATACTGCTCTGACTCCGAAGCATCATCCTCTGCGCTACTGATGTCTGACATGTTGTCCACCAACTACTGCGCTATTGTTGTAACTGTACTATTGCCTTTGACACTGCCACTGGCAATGCTACATTTGTACTACAGCTCCCTTTGAATTTGTGTTGTTGCTAGAACTGCCACTGCCAACTATCCCTGCACTGCAAACAACTGTGGCTACTGAAACGGATTTTCAACCATACTCATCCGCACTCTGAACTGAGTGAACATAGCTCTTTTGAGAGCCTTTGTGAGTATACTGGCCACCTACTCTCTTGTGGGAACATACTGTAGTTGTACTGCCCCACGCTGAACAGTCTCTGATAAAGTGACAACGGATATCCATATGTTTCGACCGATCATGAAATACTAGATTCTTAGAGAGTTTGATTCAACTCTGATTATCGCAGTAAACCTTGGTTGCTTCCATCCTTTTTCTGAATAAGCTCACAAGCAATTTTCTGAGCCATATGGCTTCGCATGTAGTTGTACTGGCTGCCATATATTCTACTTCTGTTGAACTCAGTGCTACCAATTTCTGCTTCTTGTTGCACCAAGATATCATCCCTGATCCAATGCTAAAGTAGTACCCTGAGGTACTTTTTCGGTCTACTGAATTACCCGCCCAATCTGCATCAGTGAACTCATTCAAAGTGACTTCCTCCCCTCTGGAGTACTTCAACCCATATTCAACTGTTCCACGTACATACCTAAGAATGTGTCTTGCCGCTGACCAATGCACCCTTTTTGGTTCCACCGTGAATTGACTAAGAGTGTTGAAAACAAAACAAATGTCTGGTCTAGTGTTGACCAGATACATAAGCGACGCAATGAGCTGCCTATACAAGGCGGGATCTACTTCTTTGTCCTCTGATGCATCTATTTTCTTCCAGTTGGTGATCATGGGAGTAGCCATGGGTCGGCAATCTTGCATTCCGAATCTCTTCAGAATTTCTGTAATGTATCTTCCTTGTCCAAGGAAAATATCCCCATTCTTCTACCAAACTTCCAACCCCAGAAAATAATGCATCAATCCCAAGTCCTTCATGTCGAATTCGGCTTCAAGATTCTTATTGCAGTCCTGGATGAGCCTAGATGACCCAGTTAGGAACAGGTAATCGACATATAGTACTAGAATACGTGGCTCATTCTCTACCGACAAATAATAGAGATTGGGATCAACATCACTCTTGACAAATCCCAACTACTACAAGCAACTATCAATCTGACCATACCATGCTTTGGGTGCCTGCTTGAACCTGTACAAGGATTTCTTTAACCTGCAAACATCAGTTTTCTTCTCATGAGTTTTGAAGCCTTCAGGTTGTTCTATATACACTTCCTCTTCTATCACTCCATTCAAGAATGTTGTCTTGACATCCATCTGGTGAATCTCCCATCCCATTTGAGCTTCTAGGGATATAACAGATCTGATAGAGGTGTATCGAGCAACTGGGGCAAAGGTCTCTTCATAGTCTATTCCTTCTTTTTGAGCATACCCCTTTTCCATGAAGCTTTCCTTGTACTTCTCTATGTTGCCATCTGCAACATACTTGATCTTGTAGATCCATCGTGATCCTACAACTGATCTATCGTCTGGTCTAGGTATTACTTCCCAAACATCATTTGTCATGATGGAGTTGTATTCTTCCACCATGGCATCCACCCATACTTGGTGTTGAATAGCTTCCTGAAAGGTAGAGGGTTCTTCAACCTGAGCTACCAATGCTTGGTATCTATCTGGTTGTCTACGTTGCCTCTTCTTGGCTCTAGGTGCTCCAACAAACTCCTCTGTGCCCCTCTGGTGAATCTTGACATCCATCTGGTGAATCTCCCATCCCATTTGAGCTTCTAGGGATATAACAGATCTGATAGAGGTGTATCGAGCAACTGGGGCAAAGGTCTCTTCATAGTCTATTCCTTCTTTTTGAGCATACCCCTTTTCCATGAAGCTTTCCTTGTACTTCTCTATGTTGCCATCTGCAACATACTTGATCTTGTAGATCCATCGTGATCCTACAACTGATCTATCGTCTAGTCTAGGTATTACTTCCCAAACATCATTTGTCATGATGGAGTTGTATTCTTCCACCATGGCATCCACCCATACTTGGTGTTGAATAGCTTCTTGAAAGGTAGAGGGTTCTTCAACCTGAGCTACCAATGCTTGGTATCTATCTGGTTGTCTACGTTGCCTCTTCTTGGCTCTAGGAGCTCCAACAAACTCCTCTGTGCCCCTCAGTGTCTGCTCACTTCTCTGCTCATTCTACCACTTGTGGTGGGAGGCTCAACCAACTCTTTCCCCTAATCCTGTGGTTCTGTATATTGAGAATTATCTACATTTCCTCGTTCTGAGGAGGTACTGGTGCTGTTCACTGTACTCGATCCAGGTGTATGCTCTCCTACATGTCCTTCTTGTTGCCCCTGCGGCTCTTGGACTAACGGAACATCTCTTGACTGATCTTTGGTAGGCATTTCACGATATTTCCTGAAAGCTCTATCTTCCATGAACTTTGCATCTCGTCTTACTACAATCTTCCTGTTGCCAGGAATGTAAATTCTATATGCCTTTGAGGTCTCATTGTATCCTATGAGATACCCCTTTTCTGTAGTCTAATCCAGTTTGTTGCGCTTCTTGTTTGGAATGTGACAATAAGCCATGCTTTCGAATATCCTGAGATTATTGACTTCCGACTTCTTCCCTGTGAAAACTCCAAGCGTTCTCTTCCCCAATGCTCTTTCCCTAGGTAGATCCTAATCATACAACGTGGCTTTGGTTGCCCCAACAATAGTTCTGTTCTTCCATTCTGCCACTCCATTCTGCTCTGGATTATATGGAATTGTCCACTCTCTTTTGATGCCCTCTTTTGTGCAGAAATCTATGAAGTTTTTGTTTGTATATTCTCCACCATTATTTGAATGCAATACTTTTATCTTTTTCCCTATCATATTTTCAACAAGAGCCTTAAACTCTCAGAAACGATCAAAGACCTCATCCTTGTTCTTTAAGAAATAGATCCAGGTTTTTCTGGAGTGATCATCGATAAAAGTGATGAACTATTCACCACCACTAAGAGCCCTTGTGGACATAGGACCACAGATATCTGAGTATATTAATCCTAATACACACTCTGCTCTATTGTAACTTGTTACTTCTGGAAAAAAGTTGCTTTAGCGTACTTTCCTAACACACATCCTCTGCACAAGTCATCATGTTCACTACTAAGTACTGGTACCCTTGTAACAGTCTCTCTGAGCATCCTTAGTGCTCCATGGTGTAAGTGCCCCATTCACCTGTGCCATAATTCATTTCGCTCCTTCTCACTGTTACAGTTGCTGCTTATCAGTGCCATTGGCGATTCGAGCTGCAACCTATACAACTTGTTGCTTCGAACCCCAATTTGCTTTTTCTTCTTCCAGCTTGCATGCTTGACGTATACTTTCTTTCCTTTGAAGTATACATCATATCCCTTGTCTTGTAACTAGGACACTGAAATTACGTTCATTCCTAATCCTGGCACATGCAGAACAATGGTGGCTTAGATGTTGGTCCCTGCTTCTATCTGAAAAGCTATGGTGCCTCTCCTGACTGGAGTACATTTCGTTCTAGTTCCCATAGTTATTTGGAAGTCTATTTGTTCTTCTTGATAGCTTGAGAAATGTTCTCGTACTCCAATAATATGAGTTGAAGCCCCGCTATCAATGTAGCAAACATCCTATGCTGAATTTGCTAGGCATGTAAATTCTTCATCTAATCTGATAGGTAAATCTAAGACACTTTGAGTATCCACAATATGCCAATTTCTGATGCTAATTTGTCCCAACAACCGTTGTAGGAAAAATGCGTCCCACCTGAGATAACCCTCCTTGCTGAATCTTTTGTTGCGCTATACCTTCTACCACTAATAAATTTCGATTGGAAAGACCTACCTATGTCGACTCACTCAGAGAGAGTTTTCCCACGAAATCCAATTTCCTTGGCTAGAACCGTGCAATCCTCGGGGAGATTCAAATTTTTGCCCCTGTAGGAATTTCGAATTCCCTTCTCCTTTCAACGTTGGGTCCTCCGACTTCTCTCTTCTGCTTCCTTATATCTCTGATACCATGTGAAAATTTCTAAATAGAAATCCTACTGCAGTGATTAATATTATTTCTTCTACTTATTACCTCATAAATAAGTTATCTACAATATTCCTACAACAAATATCGAAATATATTCTACTGCAGCCTTCACAATTAAAATATTTGCAGAAAGTAAATGTAAGGAAATACACTGGCACAATACAATCAAAATGACATCATTATTTTGGACAATCATCACCGGAAAAACCCAATGTGGGAAAACCGATGCAGTAGATGAGGGTTTTATTATTTTTCAGCAAATTCTCTTGTACAAAATTATAGCCAGCAAAATAGGAATGAAAAATGTTACAGACACTTCTTGACCGATTTCTACCCCAGATGAAGCACTTCTCCTTCTCTGCAATCCTTCTGATCTTCTCTGTGTCAAAATGCTCTCCCAGGCTCAGCGTCAAGCTGTCTATGCAAAGTCTGTGTCAACCTGCCTCTGTGCTTCCTCTTTCTATGTCACCCTGCTCCTGCTCTGTGTCTTGCTGCCTTGCACTCTCTGAATGTGCTAATACCCTCTCTCTCTGTGTCACCTGCAACTCTCCCTCTGGATCGATTTTCTCTTGCCGAACTTCGACCAGTGAGAAAATCGATCTTACTCCGGTAACTGAGTATCTGCCTTTGGTATGTTTTCCAAATGGCCCTCAAGCCCCTTCTTATATCTTCTTGTTGGACAACCAATGACCTAGATTAACTCCTAATCAAAGGCTCAGATCGTTTTGACTTGATCTCCGTCTTTATCTAGATGATTCACCCACAATTAGACTAATACCCATTAATATTTTAATTTTCCTAAGTTTAGACTTAGGAACCCCATTAAAAATATTAATTATTTTAATATAATCATCTCTGGGTAGAATTTCCCAAAACCATTTCTGGGTTCTTTGGAATGCATGTGCCCAAGCCTCATTGCAAATTTTGAGGTCTAGAGCACATCCGATGCTATCCCAAATCAATACATATTATCCCATCTAGAAATAGAAACCACCTAATAGGGTACTTGGTTAATCCCATTTGGAGTTTGGGAGACATTGACACATCCCGAAGCCCATTATGGAAGGGCGGGCCATTATGAAGTCTCCACTAGTCATCCATGATTGGTAAGTTCATTTACTCAATTTCTCTAATGACTTGTTGTACTGGAAGTCTAGGGGATGCATTGCATCTTATGCAAGATTGTAGATGGTATCCATCTTTGGTTTGGTCTCCTTATACGAGGTCCTAATCCTCTAGAGGGCTACATTGGCACATGTAGGGTGTGTGTTGAGAGCCATGGGCCTCCACAGTAGTAGAAAACACTCCATGGATCCCCAAGGATGGTCAAAGATGTTAGAGATACTCCCATTGGATGAAGAAAAAGAACTTGGTTCACCTTTGCCCAGCTAGCCCCACAGATGTACCATGCACTTGGCAGCTAACCCAGGACTTGTAGGATGATGTGGCATCCCCTACACCATCATCAGAGCCCTTACAGATGATTTACATGCATCCTCGACTCATTTGGAAAACCGTGAGGTTATTATTGTGCCCCACACACCCATAGGGAGCACGACAGGTTTATTATTTGGAGAACAAGGGGCCAACCCCTTGTCCATCACTTTTGAGGGTCTACTTTTCATTATGGAACCCATGGACCTCATCAGGCCTCTTAGAGGGTCCTAAAACATGCATAGATTTTTATTTGACCTCTTGAGAGGCTTATTCCTTCATTTGTGAGCTAGTTTGGTGGGTTTGTCCCAAAAGTTAGATTATTAGAATTTTATTTTTGGGGCTTATGTATGCTAAGGAGGCTAATTTGAACTCCTCATTAGTGTAAAAATACAAGTGAAATGAGTTCATTTGTTGATCATTACTTTGGATTGGACCTTTTCTCTCTCTCTCGAGAATTTCACACTTTTCCTAGAGGATGAATTGGAGCATTATGGATGAATTTTGATGTGTGGATATTGGTCTACTTTATCTTGGAGCTTCTCTTTTGTCAATTGTTGATGGTTGGATATATTTTGTTACAAGTAAGTACATGCTTTTAATGTTATTTCTGTTTTACTTTTTCATATACATTGGACTAGGATTTTCGCTATTTTTAGGGCTAATTGTTGCATGCATTTACTACTTTAAATTGTGGAATTTTGTCTCTATTATAGAATCTCTCAATGTATGAGCCATGTGATGTGAACGAAATCTCCTAGGATAATTCTACAAGGGAATTGACCTTGATAAGCCACCTCCTTTGTACATCAAAGTATAAAAGATGCAAGATTGCTTCTCTTTGACCTAGAAGGCTAGCGAAGTAGTCTTAAGGTCTCCTTGACCTAGAACCAAAGGTCCTCACTCATATTCATCATAGACTCCATTCTCCGAAGACTAAGGCATTGATCTACCAAAAGGTGGTCACCTAAAATCACATCTTTTTCACCCTTTCCCAGGTCTAGCCAATTTGGGTCACTTAGGGCATCAGTTTCCCAACAAACTATCCCTCCAAAAAGTTAGATCTCCCACAGTCTCCTGCGCTGGTGTCTCCTTAAGGCCTCCTCCAATTTTGAACCCATTATGATGGCGGAGTTGGGAGAAAAGCCAAGCTCTAGCTCTGAGATCAAACTTCACCCTAGCATCCCCAAGGCTAGTACCTTATAGGATGAATTCATCACCTTCAAGTAAAAGTTATTCCTTTGATCCTTTCCCCCACCTTGTCTAGGGTAAGAACATCATTGGTTTCGATACTCTTTCCTCCTACCCTAGACTGGGTCCACTTGGTCCCGTGTGGTCCTGTTCCTTTGAAAAGACAATTCTTCAAGAACCATCCGGGATACCAATTTCAATAAGGATTTTAGGGATTGGAAAACTTCACAAGTCGTATCCCATAAACCTAACCCTCATATCCTCCCTTCCTTTTCCTAGAAGACATTATACCTTGCTTAGAAAGCAAGCAAGCTCCATCTTTCAAGCTCTTTCGGGAAAGGGATTATTTGGTTCACTCATATCCATGCATTGATTTATCCTTTCATCGGTGACTCCATAATATATCGAGTCTCCTCCCATCGGTGAAAGTTCATAAATAGAAGGGAACCTTAGTTGAGGTGACAGTGGGCTAAGTCTCCATTTCATTTCCTTTGGCCTAGCATTTGCCCTTTAGGAATCCTCTTTTAGGTCCCCTGCTAGTGTGAGAGGTAACATTTTGCGCCATTGCTGGGGACATGAAACATGTGTTTTGTTCCCCATACGACATATTGACATATCATTATTGGCGATTCCATTGGAAGAACGAAACCCTAGTTCTTCATTGAACTTTAAGGTCGATGCTTGTATGGTGAAGCAAGCATTTTTCTAGGCATCTCTAATTTCACCTTGGCGACTCCTACATATTTTTCATGTATACCTTAAATAGGTTGTCATTCTTTGATAAATTTCTCGCTTTGGACATTACTAGCATCCCAGGGCATCCTAATCATGTCGCGGGAAATATGGTACATGGGGTGCCCGTGTTTGATGGTGATCCATTCTCCGCAATTAACTACGTAGAAAGATTTAATGCACATGCTTCAAGAGAGAAGGTTGTCTTCCAAGATGTCCTTATGTTGTTGTTCATGGGATCTCTCGGTGGTTATAACTCATAGCTGTATGATCATGAACCTAGGAGCATCTCATCTATTGAAGAGTTCGTTGATGGTTCCCTTCCCCTCAGGCACTATTTATGTTGACATACCCATTGATACCCTTGGGAAGGAGAATCTTCATTTTCCTTTGCTTAAAGAGGGGCAGTTGGAAGTGATCAATTTTCCTTTTAGGATAGACCCAATCTTTGATACTAAGGAAATTCATAAGGCTCCCGCTTCTCTTGAGTATGATTCTATGTTCAAATCACTTGAGCCTTTAGATTATGATTTTGGAAAAGCACAACCCATTGAATACAATATCTCTTTCTCCCTTTTTCCTTTTGGTCATCATTTTGAGTCTTTGCCAAGTGATTCCCTCACCCCTGGTCATATGATCTCAAGTAACTGTGAGCCCTTCCCCCTTCTCGAGTATAGTGTCAAAGAGAAGCCCTTCATTGATTATACTTTTCCTCCTTGGACGCACCCTTTGGTTTTTGATCACTCCATAGTCCCCTCTGCCCAATGTAATCCTGATGTGCAACCTACTTGTTTTTCTCCATCTTGTCAGCCTCCTTGTTCTACTAATCTTAACCCAATAAAGGCCATAATCCATGACATAAACAATAAAGACAAGGGTGGAAGTGATATGCCGAAGGTTGCCATCCATCAAAAGTTTATGAGCTTGGTTGTTGACATCTCTATATTTTGGTTGCAAGAGAATATCTCATGGACTAGAGTACATCCTTTTCTTACCTCTTGTCACATAATCATCTATATGTGGGCATCATATTTTCCCACCTCCGGCCCACAACATCCTCCATGTGTTTGGGCTTGCATTCTCTTTGGGATTTGTTGCATGAGTAATCATATAGGCAGACATATTTATATTGACTTGATGATATGTTGGTTGCACTGGCTTTATGATTACACTTAATAATAGCTTGGTCATGTGCATATTAGGGTAGGATGCATTGCATGCTCATTTCCGCATTAGAATTAATGTCGTGACATTTCTCATGGTAGATAGATGCATATTTGCATATTTTATTTTCTGTTGATTTTATGGCCTAACATATAGCATGTGCGATCATGAGACGCCATGAAAGCATGCCACCCGATTTTTTTCATCTATCATATGTGTAGGTGATAGGTCTATAGTAACCAAGAGATTACTAGAGTTCTCGTGACCTCCCGTTTGAGTAGCTTTGCCCACTTCTTCGAGAAATCACGTCCCAGTTGGAGCTAGATGTTACCCACCATTTTGTGGGTGATATCCCTAGGAGAATTTTTTTCTCCAAGGTGGTCCTCAGCCGGCAACTAACAAGCCCGTACAACCACTAGCTAGCTCATTGTGCCATTTCACTGCCACCTAAGCCAGCCATGTGGTCCCTCGCCCATCTACCATGATCGTATGTTTGAAGGTGGGCCTCTTGAATCTAAAGGTATGCCTTGGCATTTGGTAATCGAGTATTGTAGTTTGCTTATCATGGACACTTTAGGCATGGATTAATGGGGGGAATTCAGTGGAAAGGATGGGCTAGGTCTGTGATCCTGTCCCGTAGACCCCTTTTGGATATTAACCTTGGATTCCAGTCCCGTGGGATCTCTTGTACTGACCATTTGGCTTTAGGTCTGGTATTTCACAGGACACCTCGATCTTGGTTGCGTGGTCCCGCTCCCTTATCTGCTTATATTACCCCTTTTCACTCATTATTACCCCATTCATCATTTCTCCCACCTGGGTCCACATTCCTCCATTAGGTCCGCATAGCATTAGCTCACCCCTTCCCCCTACCCTCACCTTGGGTTAAGCTTGGAATGATGCCCCAGAGGTTGATGCAGCTAAAAAGAAAGATAAAAGAATATTTGGCCACATTCATCAGGAAAATGTACCACAAAATGCAAAATATGGTCAAGACAAACACATTTAGCACGTGCATAAAAGTCAATACATTAGCTCTACCCCATCATCATGGCCATTGCCTTGGTTCTTACAGGTTCTATGAGCCTCCTTCATCATATAGGAACCCATGATTGTGGTTAGAGATTTCCGGAATAACACTGTGTAATATGTGTGATTTGTCCAATGTTTCGGATGGTGACTCCATCCATCGTCAGGGAGGACCACAGAGATCCTCTCTATTGTCTATAATCACTCAACCCATGATTGTCCCAACTCCTAGTGGGCAATGAACCACCCTACCTTAAAAGAGGGTATTCACTGCTATATCTTATGTATCATGGTCTTACCCCTTGAGCCCCGAGAAGTTAATCAAGGAAAACCATAAAAAGGAAAAAGGCATATAAAGAAGGGTGGAAAAATCAAGGTTGGGGCACCTCATTTACCACGATTGTTCCCTCCTATACATTATAAACCCAAATGTGGGCTTCCCGTTTATCAGCTACCCTTGTACCCCAGATTCCCATAATGTGGCCCAGAGCTGCCCTTTCTCATTTCCTACTTCATTCACCTACCTGTCACATGCCTCCAGCTTTTAAAGGATGTACCTTGAACATATTATCCCTTTTAGAAGTAGAAACCACCTAATAGGATACTTGGTTAACCCCATTTGGAGTTTAGGAGACATTGGCACATCTTGAAGCCCATTATGGAAGGGCAGGCCATTATGAACTCCCCACCAGTGGTCCATGATTGGTAAGCTCATTTACTCGATTTCTCTAATGACTTCTTGTACTGGAAGGCTAAGGGACGTAATGGATTTTATGTAGGATTACAGATGGTCTTTCTATAGAAGGTCCTAATCCTCCAGAGGGCTACATTGGCACATGTAGGGTGTGTGTTGAGAGCCACGGGCCTCCACAACAGTAGACAACACTCCATGGATCCCCGAGGATGGTCAGAGATGCTCAAGATTCTCCCATTGGATGATGAAGATGCATCTATTTCACCTTTTTCTAGTTAGCCCCACAGATGTACCATGCACTTGACAGCTAACCCAGGACTTGTAGGATGATGTGGCATCCCCTACACCATCATCAGGGCCCTTGCAGACGATTTATAGGCATCCTCGACTCATTTGGAGACCCATGGGGTTATTATTGTGCCCCACACACCCATTGGGAGCACCACAAGTATTGTTTGGAGAACAAGGGGCCAACCACTTGTCCATCACTTTTGAGGGTCCTACTCTTCATTATGGCACCCATGGACTTTAGCAGGCCTCTGAGAGGGCCCTATGACATGCATAGATTATTATTTGACCCCTTGAGAAGCTTATTCTTTCATTTGTGAGCTAGTTTGGTGGGCTTCTCACTAAAGTTTGATTATTAGAACATTATTTTATTTTTGCGGCTTATATATGCCAAAGAGGCTAATTCAAATGCCTCATTAGTGTATAAATACAAGTGAGATGAGTTCATTTGCTAGTCATCACTTTGGACTCGATCTTTTCTCTCTCTCTTGAGAATTTTGCACTTTTTCTAGAGGACGAATTAGAGCTTTATGGATGAATTTTGATGTGTGGATATTGGTCTGTCTTATCTTGGAGCTTCTCTTTTGTCAATTGCAGATGGTTGGATATATTTTGTTACATGTAAGTACATGCTTTTAATGTTATTCTTGTTTTACTTTGTCATATACATTGGACTGAGATTTTCACTATGTTTAGGGCTTATTGTTGCTTGCATATACTGCTTTAAATTGTGGAATTTTTTCTCTATTATAGCATCTCTCAATGTATGGGCAATGTGATGTGAACGAAATCTCCTAAGGGTAATTCTAAAAGAAAATTAACCTTGATAAGCCATTTCCTTTGTACATTGAAGTATAAAATCTGCAAGATTGCTTCTCTTTGACCTAGAAGGCTAGCGAAGTAGTCTCGAGGCCTCCTTGACCAAGAACCAAAGGTCCTCACACATATTCATCATAGACTCCATTCTCCCAAGACTAAGGTACCAATCTACTAGGAGGTAGTCACCTAAAATCACGTCTTTTTCACCTTTTCCCAGGTCTAGCCAATTTGGGTCACCTAGGGCATCATTTTCCCGACAAACTATCCCTCCAAAAGGTTTGATCTCCTAGGGTCTCTTGTGCTGGTGTCTCCTCAAGGCTGCCTCCAATTTTGAAGCCATTCCGACGGTGGAGTTGGGAGAAAAGCCAAGCCTTAGCTCTAAGATCAAACTTCACCCTAGCATCCCCAAGGCTAGTACCTTATAGGATCAATTCATCACCTTCAAGTAAAAATTCTTTCTTTGATCCTTTCCCCCACTTTGTCTAGGGTAAGAACATCATTGGTTTCGATACTCTTTCCTCCTACCCTAGACTGGGTCCACTTGGTCTCGTGTGGTCTCGTTCCTTTGAAAAGACAATTCTTCAAGAACCAACCAGGATACCAATTTCGATTTTAGGGATTGGGAAACTCCTTCACAAGTCATATCTCATAAACCTAACCTTCGGGTCCTCCCTACCTTTCCCTAGAAGACATTGTACCTTGCTTAGAAAGCAAGCAAACTCCATTCTTCAAGCTCTTTTGGGAAAGAGATTATTTGGGTCACTCGTATCCATTCATTGATTTATAATTCATCAGTGACTCCATAATATACCGGGTCTCCTCCTAGCGGCGAAAGTCCGTAAATAGAAGGGAGCCTTAGTTGAGGTGATAATGGGCTAAGTCTCCATTTGTTTCCCTTGACCTAGCATTTTCCCTTTAGGAATCCCCTTTTAGGTCCCCTGCTAGTTTGAGCGGTAATACTTCCAACCTCATTGGATTTCATTTGTAGAAAGTACAATTTTAGATCCCACTCAAAATCCAATAGACTTAAAAGTTTTCAAGATTATGGGATTGCAACATTTCCGTTGGAGTCTTTCATGTATGACGGTATAGAACTAGCATTTAATGAAGAATATCAAACCCTCTATGTACCTAGATGTTGGTGACCTTGATTGTTGAACTCCGCTATCATGAAACTAGTAAAAATGTACCCATCACTCAAAATCTTGATTTGACATGTTAATCTTTTTCTATATTATTTTAATACTTAGAGGGTGATATTCATGATGAGTATCCTAGTATAGGTAATGATTTTGATGTTATGTAGGTATTTGATGTAGCATGATCTTTTTGGACTGTAGAGGCCATCTAGAGCTTCTTTCTTGATGTATTTTTGTTTTAGAGATGGATTGTACTTGGTGCTATATTGGTTATATTCACTGTCGCTATATATATTATAAAACTTGCATATTTGTGTATAATGGTTTGGATTCATATGGATGCAGATGAATATGTATGTTTTTTTTTTTCCAAAATTTGTATATTTATGTATTTTTTGGTAGACCAGTTTTTTAGTCTGGTTTTTTTTGGTTCCAGTCTGGTTCACGTTTTTGGGCTCTACTAGTTTGATGAATGGTCTGGTTTTGATAACATCGGTTTCAAGTCAGGTTGTAGTATATAAATTCCAGATTTATAAGTTTATTGGAACAAGTCTAAATATAAATTAATAAATGAAGGCTTAACAAATCTGTTTTAGGGTTTTCTTTGAGGTAATTTCCATATTTGTGAAACAGAAAATTAAGTATACTTCAAGGTAATATATGAGAATGATTTTCCAGACTTAATGCCAATTTGAATTAAGATTTTTCTGCTGTAAATTTCAGATTGCAAAAGCAGAAATAAAAGTTGTTTTTTTATGAGTTTTTAGGTAGTTGAAAAGGAAGAACAATTGCCTAATCTGCAGCTTGGGCAAATGGGCTGGAATGGGCCTGTTAGAGCACTGATCAAACTATTAGGATAACTAGTGCTCGAAAAGCATGCTTTGAGGACTCCCTAAGAGATGTACCTTTAAGAAAATGACTTTGGGGATAATTTATTCGAGGAAGAAAGCCAAAAACAACCTCTATATGTGATATATGTGTTCAGATTTATTCCATGAACAAACACATAAGAAACTAGAGAGAAAAGAGAACATTAAAACATAGTTTACTCCAATGTGGCAAATGTTTTTTGACTTTGGCCTCAAAGACAAACTTTACCAAGCAAACATCCACATCAATCTTCAACAATTTAGCTCCATCAACATGTTGGAAATTGGAATCATGATTGCCGTTAGACCAAAACCTGCAGGCAATAGTGAACGTGTGCATCACCAGATTTAAGGATCCACAAGGGGCGGTTAGTCTATATCACAACATGCGGGGGAGCGTTGACTTGTTTCGTGCAACAATCTTCCCCCAACACGAGCCAAGTGTGTATTGAACTCGTGACCTACCCTTCGATACCACTTGTTGGAATCACAATGCCGTTAGACCAAAACCTGTAGGTAGTAGTCAGCGTGTGGATTGCTAGATTTAAGGATCCACAAGAGGTGGCCAGTCCATGTCACAACACAACGTGGAATGTTGAATTGTTTCATGCAACACAACAAGCCTCACATTAGCAAGATAGCACCTACGTTGTTTTCACAGGAGCATAGAGCAAATTGTTCTCCAAAATTACTAGCACTTTCAACAACTATTACAAATGGATGAGTCTCTATTATATAGAGTTTAGGCTGAACAACTTCCTTAATGAAATAATAATATCATTCTTAGATCCATCCTAGGAATGCATGAACAACTCTTATCCTTCAACTAACTTGAGAGCACAAGTCAAAAAATACATAAAATAAGTGTTGATGCCACATGTACATATCTCCAAGCATTATATATGGACAAGGTGGGACAACTCCTTAAAGAAAGTGAGAGAACAAGTCAAAAGGTGTCCACGTAGTGCTCAAACTTCTTCTAAATTGCTTTACTAGTTCCTTATCAAAACATGTGCAAGATTCAATTCCTTTGACAAATGTGGGCCCAATATGTGGCATGTTCATCTAAAAGTAGTATAAAATGGTTACAAGTGTGACATCCAAGGTGTAACAACTATCAAATCATGTGCAAATAGTTAAATCCACAGTGTGAGGGGTCAAATCATCAAATAACTCAATCCATGTGCAAAAATCTACGAACACCTTGGATTAGGGGATGACCCCTCTGGCAACAAAATAACCTCTATATGAGTCAAAAGGGGTCAAATAATCATTAAAGGGCTATAATCAACCTCATTGTGTGTGTACAAAGGGAGTGCTCCATTAATAATCTCCACATGAGTCAAAAAGGGTCAAAATAGTCATTAAAGTGCTATAATCAAACTCAACATGTGTGTACAAGGGGAGTGCTCCATCAAGGGGTAATGTATGTCTTAATAAAGTTACAAATGCATAAAAAAACTCCAAAAAATCAAGGATGTTCACCTGAAGCAGTTTATATCATGCCAAAACATATAAAATCTCCCACAAATAAGTCTAGAACGATGTAAAAAGGTACAGATGCTAGGCACTCCAACAAATAAGTAAGACAACAATATCTATGTGTGAAATATGGCCCAAGGCGCTAGGGTACTCTACCTAAGCATAATATACCACCATAAACATGAGAAATATGTCCTACCGCCTAATCATATGATGACTAGCATAACATAAGAATGGGGGCCATGTTAAGTGCTCTCTCTCAGCAATGAAACAATATACCAATTATTCCACCACAACATGCCTAGACCATAGTCATGTAGTGACTATGACATCAAGATAAGTGTGAAAATTTCTAAACTGAAACTCTATCTGTTGGGTCCCTATAATACTACTGATTACCCCATTATTGTTGTAGTTGTATCCCTTATTACTATTGTTGTGCCCCTATTGTCCCCATATTGTTATTATTGTGCCCCATAGAATCCCTTTATTGTTATTTTTGTGGCTTTATATTATTATTGTTAGGTCGGCTGGGTTATATTGTGACTCCTT
>APFE030702005.1:85034-179149 GCA_000404065.3 Pinus taeda
TAATGTAAAGGAGGTTGCCCCCTCGAAGAGGCTGAATTCTAAGGCGTTGATCTATCTTTTCTATCTTTTTTTTGAGCTGGTTTCATAACACTATCACTAAAGCAACTAATTTATTTCACCTACTTATTATTCTCAATAAGTTATTTACAAAATTCCTTCAGCAAATATTAAAATAAATTCTATTGAAATTATCACACAATTACCCAAAATCAATAAATAAATAATAATAATAATAATACATGCACAAGAATCAATCACATCGACACAATTATTTTTTGGACAATTGTCCCTGGAAAAACCCAATGCAGGAAAACCAATGTAGTAGATGAGGGCTTTATTAATCTTCAGCAGCAATTGCTTTTACAAGGAATGATTTTTACAGAGAATTGAAATAAAACACCTGAGACTTTCCATCTTAGACTATATGACACTTTGGAGACCCCACTCCCACTTCTGCGTCACTTTGATTGATCCAGTGTGGCTCTGAGTGGCTCTGCGCCCCTATGTGTCAGCCTGCATAGGCCTTATGTGTCTTCTCTGGACTGCGTCTCTCTTTCTGCGTTGTCTTCCACTACCCCTGTGTCACCTCCTCCTCGATCTTTGCTTGCTACTGAAACCCTCCTCTTCCTCCACCCCGTAACTCCCTCTAAAATCGATCTCCTCTTTCTTGAGAATCGAATTTCCTTGAGATATTGAGTATCTGTCGGTGTGTCTCCAAATGACCCTCAAGTCTTCTCTTATACTTTTCCTGTTGATGAATCCACGGCCGAGATTAAGTCTCTAATCAACGGCTAATTTAAAATAGACTTGATCCTCGTCCGTTATAAGCTTGTCATCCTTATCTTTATTAATACCCATTAATATTTTTATTTTCCTAAATTTAGACTTAGGAACCCATTAAAAATATTAATTATTTTAATAACTCCTCATCCGGATAAAAATTCTCAAAACGATTTCTGGGTCTTGGAGATCTCATGTGGCTTAGTCTCTCCACCAAATTTCAAGGCTAGAGCATATTCGATGCTACCAAAAATCAACACTTCCCCTTGGCAAGGAATGTGCTCTAATAATGCTCCATCATTGAAACATCACACTGATCCTCTGCACCAGTACTTGTACCGATGCTTGGCCTGCTGCCTTACATCATCTGCATTGTCGCTTCCTGTACTGATGCCCATGACATTGCTACTGCCACTGCTACATTTGTACTACAACTCCCTCTCAATCTGCTGCCCATGCTGCCCCTAGCACTGCCACTGCTAACTGTTGCACTGCAGCTTCTAATACTTATCCATTATTGAAATGGATTCTTTACCATCCCCATCTTTTCCCTAAAATAAGAAAACTTTGTTCTTCCTGGAGCCTTGGTGAGAATGTCTGCTACCTGTTCTCCTGTAGGAGTGTACCTCAACTGTACTGCCCCTCGTTGGACACAGCTTCTGAAAAAGTGACACCTGATATCAATGTGCTTCGACCGATCATGAAACACTGGATTCTCAGAGAGCTTGATGCAACTCTAATTATCGCATGTGATCCTAGTCGCTTCCATCCTTCTCCTGAATAGATTCACAAGCAATTTCCTAAGCCATATGGCTTCGCACGAAGTTGTGCTAGCTGCCATATATTCTGCTTCAATTGAGCTTAGAGCCACGAATTTTTATTTCCTACTGTACCAGGAGGTCATTCCTAATCCAATGTTGAAACAATACCCTGTTGTACTTTTTCTATCTACTGAACTTCCAGCCCAATCTATGTCAATGAACCCACTCAGCCTGATATCATTGCCTCTGGTGTACAATAGTCCATGCTCGACTGTTCCTTATATATACCTGAGAACATGTTTGGTTGCTGCCGCAGTGCACCCTCTTAGGTTCTACCATGAACTGACTGAGGGTGTTGACAGCTTAACAAATGTCTGGCCTGGTATTGACCAGATACATCGGGGACCCTATGAGCTGCCTGTACAAGGTGGGATCAACATCTTTATCTTCTAATGCATCAATCTTCTTCTAGTTGGTGATCATTGGAGTAGCCATAGGTCTACAATCCTGCATCCTGAATCTCTTCAAGATTTATGTAGCATATCTCCCTTGTCCCAAGAAGATCTCACCCTTTTGTTGCGAAACTTCCAACCCTAGAAAATAATGCATCTATCCCAAATCCTTCATGGCAAATTTTGTGGCTAGGTTCTTGCAGTCTTTGATGAGCCTCTATGATCCTGTCAGGAAGAGATCATCCACATACAACACAAGGATTAGAGGCTCATTCTCTACAACTAGATAATAGAGATTAGGGTCTGCGTCACTCTTGACAAACCCCATCTTCTACAAGTAGCCATCAATTAGACCGTACCATGCCCTAGGTGCTTGTTTCAGCCCATACCAGGCTTTCTTTAATCTGCATACATGAGATTTCTTCTCATGTGTCTCAAAACCTTTTGGTTGTTCGACGTCTACTTCCTCTTCTATTACCCTGTTCAAGAATGTCGTCTTGACATACATCCGATGGATCTCCCACCCCATCTGCGTTGCAAAAGATATCACGGTCCTAATAGAAGTATACCTGGCTACTGGGGCGAAGGTTTCTTCGTAGTCTATCCCTTCCTTCTGAGCATACCCCTTTGCCACAAACCTGTCTTTGTATTTCTCCACACTGTCGTCTGCAATATATTTGACCTTGTAGATCTATCTCGAACCTACCACTGATCTGTCCTAAGGCCTAAGTACCATTTCCCAGACATCATTGACCATTATAGAGTTGTATTCTTCCACCATAGCATCTACCCATACTTGATGCTAAATAGCCTTCTGAAAACTAGAAGGTTTCCCAACCAGAGCTACTAAGGCCTAGTATCTGTCTGGCTGTCTTCGCTCCCTTTTACTATTCCTGGGTGCACCAATGAAGTCTTCTGCGTCTCGTAGAATCTTTCAGAGTTCCCGACTCGTTCTTCCACTGGTAGTAGGTACATCTATCAACTCCCTTCTTCCTGAGATTCCTCTTGTTCTGTAGCCTTGTCTTCAGGAGGATTTTTGGTACCAGTTTCTGCTGGTTTAAGTGCTCTAACCAACGGCTTGTCTCTCGACTACTCCTTGGAAGGCATTTCTTGGGATTTTCTGAAAGCTCCATCCTCCATGAACTTTACATCTCACCGAACTACTACTTTTCTACTCCCTCTAAGACAGACTTTGTATGCCTTAGCATTCTCGCTATATCCCACAAGATATCCTTTCTCAGTAGTTTGATCTAATTTCTTTCTCTTCTCTTTGGGTATACAACAATATGCTAAACTCCTAAATATCCTAAAATAACTGACTTCAAGTGTCTTCCCAGTGAAGACCTTCTCCGGTGTGGTTTTGCCCAATGCCCTGTGAGGAGTCCTGTTTTGGACATAAACTACTGTACTGCGTGCCTCTGCCCACAGGAATTTAGGCATATCCTGATCATACAACATTGCCCTAGTTGCTTCCACAATAGTCCTGTTTTTCCTTTCTGCTCTGGATTGTAGGGAGTTGTCCACTTTCTTCTGATGCCTTCCTTAGCTCAAAAATCAGTGAAGGCCTTGTCAACATACTCTCCACCATTGTCCGAGCGCAACACTTTTATTGTCTTTCCTATCAGATTCTCCACTAGAGCCTTGAATTCTTTGGATCGACCGAAAACCTCATCCTTGGTTTTCTAAAAATAGATCCAAGTCTTCCTGCAATGGTCGTCGATGAAGGTGACGATTCGACGAAGTACTCAGCACCACTAAGAGCTTTTGTGGACATCAATCCGCAGATGTTTGAGTGTATCAATCCTAGCACACTCTTCGCCTTATTGTTACTTTTGGAAAACGCAGCTTTGGCATAATTGCCCAAAGCACACCCTCTGCATACATCATCCCGTTTAGTACTTAGTTTTGGAACTCTTGATACTGATTTCCTAAGAATTCTCAAAGCCCCATGGTGCAAGTGTCCCATCCTCTTGTGCCATAGCTCATTCAAGTCTTTGTCTCCATTACTGCCTATTAGCGCCATTGGTGATTCTAGTTGTAGCCTGTACAACCTATTACTTTTGATTCCAATTTGAGCCTTCTTTTTCCAACTTGGGTGTTTGACACACACTTTCTCCTTAATGAAGAAAACATCATAGCCCTTGTTTTGAAGTTGAGATACGGAAAGTTCATCCCCAATCCTGGCACATGCAGCACATTGGTTGTCCGAAGTCACTCTCCTGCTTCGGTTTGAAAAACTATGGTACCTCTTCCTACTAGAGTACACTTTGCCTTATTCCCCATGGTAATCTAAAAATTCATTCTTTCTTCCTGATAATCTGAAAAACATTCTCAGATACCTGTCATATGCTAGGAAGCTCCACTGTCTATGTACCAAACCTCTGAGGACGCAGAGCTTGCAAGGAAAGCGGCTTCTTCTTCTAATCTGGAAGCTAACATCGAAAATTTGTCCCTTGTGCATCCTTCTGAAAATCTGCGTGAGTCTCTGAGTGGATGCCTCTGCATCATGTTCTTGACCCATAATCGATTTTCCTTCCCTGTTGTCGAATCTCTACTCGGATACCATGTGAAAATTTCTAAACTGAAATTCTATCACTGTAGCAACTGATTTATTTCACGTACTTATTATTCTCAATAAGTTATTTACGAAATTCCTTCAACAAATATTAAAATAAATTCTACTACAGTTATCACACAATTACCCAGAGAAAAAAATACATGCATAAGAATCAATCACATCGACATAATTATTTTTTGGACAATTGTCCCCAGAAAAACCCAATGCGGGAAAATCGATGCAGCGAATGAGGGCTTTATTAATCTTCAGTAGCAAATGCTTTTACAAGGAATGATTTTTACAGAGAATTGAAAGAAAACACTTGAGACTTTCCCTCTGAGACTATCTCACACTTCCTCCACCCTGCAACTCCCTCTGAAATCGATCTCCTCTTCCTTGAGAATCGAATTTCCTTGAGATACTGAGTATCTGCCGGTGTGTCTCCAAATGACCCTCAAGTCTTCTCTTATACTTTTTCTGTTGATAAATCAACGGCCAAGATTAAGTCCCTAATCAACGGCTAAGATTAAAACAGACTTGATCGTCGTCTCTTAGAAGCTTCTCATCCTTATCTTTATTAATACCCATTAATATTTTTATTTTCCTAAGTTTAGACTTAGGAACCTATTAAAAATATTAATTATTTTAATAACTCTTCATCCGGATGGAATTTCTCAAAACGATTTCTGGGTCTTGGAGATCTCATGTGCCTTAGCCTCTCCTCCAAATTTCAAGGCTAGAGCACATCTGATGCTACCAAAAATCAACAATAAGAAGGGGAAATGCATGGAACACTGCTCCTATACAAAAATATGTCCATAATGTCACCACAATGCTGAAATATAATCATAAAAGTGCCCAATCATCAACCATGGTACATAAGCAATCAACCAATGGAGATTCTGATGTGCTCTAGTGGAAATAAATCTGTCTGTAGTCTGTACAGCTACCACATTCTTCTAAACACCATGCAACTACTGTTAGACGGTGGTCAGAACAAGAGACAAGGGAAGGGCCAGGGAAAGGGTGTGAATCCATAATAATGCCCAATCTGTAAACGATCTGAAAGTATCATCTGCTGATGTCTGTTATGTGATGAAAATCACAGGTGGGACCACATGCAACATGAGAGGTAACAAGTTCCAAAATCTGTTATTTCTATGTATCATAATTCAACAAGGTACTAATAAGTTCCAAAATCTGTTATTTCTATGTATCATAATTCAACAAGGTCAATATCTCAGTTTGCAACTAATATTATTGTTGTAGCATATGCCCCTAAAAATATCCAATACTACACAGACTAGAATCACCAACTGCTTGCAACAATGCTATCTTATATATTTATTAATTGCAGCTCAAAGCTAATAATTAGTAGACAGATAAGTGTAAATTTTTTTATGTATAACCCTTATCAGGTCCACTCTTATGTGTTGGAAATCTCAAGTTACTTAGCAATGTTCATATTGCCTTAAGTTCAACTAACTCATACGGTTCATAGCAGTTTATATGCTTAACATGTCCGCATGAGTTCTGAACAGTCAACATCCTAATCAAAGGGATATCTTCTTGCTTTTTTACTCACTAAGTAGCTCTTACAGCTTTTTAGAAACTGACCTATTAACTTCATAATAATCACACATATTGACATCATAATAAATATCTTTAAATTTATATTGTTGATCTATGTACTTTAGCTGAGTTGTGTCATTTCTTTGCAGGTTCTCAAAGACAAAGGTTATGGATGTGGAATACTGGTATCATCCTTTGCCAAACAAACAAGTGCTGTGTACACTCTTCGAAGTCCATCTGAGGTAGATCATGTTAAAGCATACCCTCAATAAGTGCCTTTGCATATGTCTTCCTAGTTCTTTATAGGGAATATGACATGGATATGTATCTTTTATAACTATGCAATTGCTTCCATCTTAAACATTGGATGCATAACTTCACTGTGCGAGACTAGTCAAGAATCAAGTTGTATACTTATGGTAATGCTTGGGGCCCTTTGGCATTGCTTGGCTAATTCGCATTATTGCAGGTGTTGGACTTTTTACGACGTCTTGTAAGGTGGAAGCTAGGAGCAGTAGAAGTGTCAAGCATGCAGACATGTACAGAACAAGTGGAATCTTGAGATGTCTGGGACATCCTTATTCAAATAAGAAACAATGGCTAGTGGACTTTGAATTTTTTTCAGTTATCCAATGGTATGGAAATGTGAGCATCATTCTGAACCAAGGCTTTCCAAAATTTTGTCAGCTGTAACTAGTTAAATTAATTGATGACATTAGTTTGTCCAACAATTGAATGATTATAGTGTTTTTTATCCTCTAACTGAGAAAACAAATCTTAGTAAATTCTCGTATCCTGGTCTCTCTCTAACTTTAGGATGTTGTTTCCTTAGCTTCCAACTCTCCCTCCCTATTCATGGATTGTGTGACAATGAAAATATCAAAATTCCTAATATAGCCAAGTTATATATATTCAGTGGGCTTTCTTATCCTATTAAATTCTGACTTACTTTGAGCCCGTGATTTTTATAAAAGATTGGCTTTCCAAGGTGAAACCCATGAAAACAAAAAAAATAGTGCTATAGCTCAGATGCATTGCTAGATGCATTCCATTCTGTCCAATCCATTTCTTCATGGCAGTGAACATGATTTCTTTATACATCATGGCATGTAAGAGGAAATCAAATCTTTTGTGGCAGACCAGAGACAAACCAACAAGATCTATCCTCTTTAGGCGGTGCATATGTTAGCCGTCCAAGAATACATTCAATTCATTATGTAAATTTGAGCTCTCAAAATATAGATCAGATTGGGTGTGGTTTTTTTAAATCACCCATGTCATGTAACAATACAATATAGTTGGTGCACTGTATGGTGTCGGTTTTGTACCTCTACCACATTATGGAAGATGCCTTAAAGATAAGTTGAACAAAATTTGGAAATGTTTGGAAGTTTCTGAAACGGGTACAGCTGAAAACTTGACCCTCCCAAAATGGAAAACTTGGGAAAAACATCAGATAATATATATATATATATATATATATATATATATATATACAAATAAGTTATAATGAGACACATAAATGACATTATGGAAGGAAAACCAAGTCTATATTAACTCTCATAGATAACTACATGATGCAAGATCGAAAATTAACCTTTATAGATGAGGCTATACATCCAAGCTTCCAAAATCAGCCTTTATATTTGAGGTTATATATGCTAAAAATGAAATAAAACATAAGGTAAATACAAGTACAATTACATATCATAATAGTCCTCATCCTCATCATCAAAAATAGAAGTTGCTTGTTCAGCAGAACTAGAGTGTGGATTTGTTAAAATTGGCAACTAGGGCCAAACTCCATGTGGGTCATCTTATTTATGGCAGCTGATATCTTTATTGGATTCCTCTCATCGAGAGGTGTAGGATTGATCTAAGGGTCATCCGATTTCAACATGTATTTATGGAGATATGAATTTATTTGTATATACTTGACAATTTGTCAAGGTCAGCCAGCAAGATAAAGTGTGTGGCACACCCCCAACTTAACCTCAACGATTCATATAAAAGGAAGATACCTTGTGGCATTATTTCACATCATCTTAACACTCATATTCTCTCTCCTAATCTCATTGGGCCAACGTAGGAGCAGTTTCTCTCACATGTGCAAGAGGAAGGACGAATTTTCTATTTAGGGCAGCGTTGACTGTTTCTAGGGCAGCGTTGACTGCCTGGGCGGCATTGACTTTTCTGGGCTGTGTTGTCCAATGTGTAGGGCTGTTAAATGATGCGTTGACCAAGCGTTGACCTGCGCATGCTATTTGGGTGCTGCATTGACCAAATTGTTGACCAGCATTGACTGGTTAGGGCTGAGCACAGGCTGCTGATTATTGACTATTGTTTTGACCATTGACTGAGGGCTGTTTTGGGCTGCCGAAGTTTGCTGTTGAAGACCGAGTTCTTCAAGGTTGACTAGAGGTCAATCCGGGGCTGATTGACTAGCTTTGACTTTGCTGGTTGCTGATTTATTATTGCTGACATAAAATATCAGACTTGTGATATTGTACTATCTCTCTTTCTTTGCTGCATTATTGAAGATTATAGAAGAATTGATCTTCCCCACATTAGGGTTTTTCACTGGCTAGCTGCCACATCTGGTGTCTCTTGTCTTGGCTTGTCTTCTATCGATTTATTTATGTTCTATCAGCGTTTTACTTTATGTTAATGTGATTGCTAAATAGTGAAATTGACATTGGGCTAATAAAAAGAAATTGAAGTAAATTGCTCTAAAGCATAGAACATACCATAACTTAACATGGTATGAGAGCTGAGGTGAAGACAAAGCCCAAGCAAGAGCAAGGGCAAGAGCAATCACTGAGGACTGTTAGAAAAAGTCTTAAGACTTCATGGGTTCCTCATCACACTTCCCTGTTGAAGACAAGCTCTGTGAGAAGTTTGACTATTACGGATGGAAAATGTCTCTCGATCTGACATTGGAAGAGCAGAAAGTGTTGGACTATGTGAGAGTCAGAATTACAGAGTCTCCATCAAATGCACCGGTTGCTACAAAGAACAAGTGGACTAATGGTGAAGTCAAAGCAAAGAAGATCATCCTGGACTCTATTGACAAGCCCCTGGTGGCCTACGTTTCCAAGTTGAACACCTCCAAGGAGATATACGATACACTGGTAAGCTTGTTTAAAGGTAGTGATGCAAATCAAGTTTTGTTCCTTAAAAATAAGCTAAAGGAAATTAAGAAGGGCAAAGATGAGGATATGCAATCCTACTTCTTAAGGATCACCAAGATCAAGAATGATCTCCTATCGATTGGGGAAGTCTTTCTTGACAGGGAACTGACTATCACAACTCTTGGAGGGCTCTCATTCGAATGGTATGTATTTAGAACCACTCTTCTCAACAATAATGTAATTTCGGGATTTGAGGAATTGATGGCGAGATGCATTCAAGAAGAGACTAGGATGGAAGAGCAAGAAATGCCTTCATTTAAAGGCAACCCGACTGCTTTCTCCTCTCATGCTAAAAGGAGAAATAATTTCAGGTCTAAATCCAAAGGAAAGGCTAGATCGAAAGGTGGAAGGAAGGGAAGATGTTTCGTTTGCAATAAATTTGGCCACTATGTGAAAGAGTGTCCAAATAGAAAACACATTTCATGATGATGATCAAAATCACTCCTGGGGCAATTCCAACCACAATCAAAGAAATAGCAGGTTCAATGGCAAAGGAAAGAGGAATGCCAAAGGAAGTGCAAAGGAAAGAGGAATGCCAAAGGAATGGCAAAGGAAGTGGTCAACCCTCCAAGAAGGCAAGGAACTCTAGGTATGAATCTAATGTTGTTAACAATAAGCAAGAATAAGATGAATATTATTTGATATCGGCTCTCTCTACTACTTCTCCTCTAGACTCGTTGGGCAATTGGCTTATTGATAATGGTGCCTCAAGGCATTTCACTGGTTACAAAGAAGCTCTCTCTAATTTGATAGAGAAGGAGACCAACTTGGAGATTATTCTTGGAGATAACTCCACCTATCTCGTAAAGAGTGTAGGGAATTTTACTCTTCAATTAAATCAGGGTAACACAATTCATTTGCAATAAGTCCTATATGTACCTAATCTCAAGAAGAACCTGGTGTCCATTTCGGTAATGGAAGACAAAGGCTACAAGGTGGCCTTCATCCATGGCAAGGTACATGTGTGGAAAAAGAATTTTAAAGATGCTTTCACTCTTGGGTTTCAAGTTGACTCTTTATATCAAGTTGAAGGAAGTCCGTTGGGAGTTATGTCTTGCAACACAACTCTCCAGTCTGAACTATGGCATCGGAGGTTTGCCCAACTTCATTATAAGGCTCTACCTGATGTGAGACAAATGGTGACCAGGATGCTCGAGTTTAAAGTAGAGCAAGAAGGTGTATGTCTGGGATGTGCCGAAGGAAAACTCAAAAGGGGACCATTCCCCTCAAGCCATCGCAAGACCTCCAACATTTATAATTGGTTCACTCCGACATATCTGGTATGATGCCTATGAACTCTTTGGGAGGATATTTATATTATCTCACTTTTATAGATGATTATTCTCGCAAGACTTGGATATACTTCTTGAAAAAGAAGGATGAAGTGTTTCCCTGGTTCTGTCACTTCAAATTAGTGATCGAGAATCAAACCAAGAAGAGGATCAAGATCTTAAGGACTGATAATGGGACTGAGTATGAATCCAATGAGTTCCATGACTTTTGCAAGGAAGTTGGCATTAAGAGGGAGACCACAACACCATACACTCTTGAGCAGAATGGTGTGGCGGAAAGGAAGAATCGTATGATTGTGGAAGTTGTTCATGCTATGCTCCATGATCAAAGGCTTCCAAAGTTTCTATGGGCCGAAGCTGCAAATACCATTGTATATGTTCAAAATCGATGCCCTCATCAAGCATTTGATTCCAAGACTCCCGAAGAGATGTTCACTGGTAAGAAACCTGATGCCTCTCATTTAAGAATTTTTGGAAGTCCTGTGTATTTTCATGTGCCTAAAGAGAAAAGGAATAAATTGGGTGCATCTGGAAAGAAGGGAATCTTTGTGGGCTATAGCGAAAATTCTAAGGGCTATAGAATCTATGTGGTTGGTCAAAGGGAAGTTGAGATTAGTCATGATGTCACCTTTGATGAAGATATGGCTCTTAGCAAAGTTGACAATCTTCCTATTCTAAGGAAAAGTAAAGAAGCTGACACCAAGAAGTCGGATGGGAAGGAAGATGAGGCGATGCCTAATGTGGAAGAACCTATGGATCCTATTGATCCCCCTCTGCAGGAGCCTTCCTCTTCTAGGAAGAGGCCCTCATGACTTGGGGGGACACTTGATGATGTTGAAGGACACATTGCACCCAAAGGGACTTTACATGAAAGTAAGAAGCCGACTAGGTATCAAGGATACTTGACCATTATGAGCACGATCATTCAAAATGAGCCTTCATCGTTCGAAGAAGACGTGAAGCATCAAGTATGGAAGGATGCTATGAATGAGGAATATGAGTCCATCATGAAGAACGATTTCTGGGATGTGGTCCCCAGACCCCAGGACAAAACAATTGTCACCTTGAAGTGGCTTTACAAAATAAAGCATGGAGCTGATGGAAGTGTTGAAAAGTATAAGGCTCGTTTTTTCGCTCGTGGCTTCTCTCAAAAGGAAGGTATAGATTATGACGAGATATTTGCACTTGTTGCTCAATACACCACCATTAGCTCGATCATAGCCCTTGCTGCTTCGCAATGATGGAACCTACATCAGATGGATATCAAGACTGCGTTCTTGCATGGTTCGATTAAAGAGGAAGTCTATGTGGAGCAACCTGAGGGGTTTGAGATTCATAATCGGGAATCTCATGTATGCAGGTTGAAGAAAGCCCTCTATGGGCTGAAGCAAGCACCCCGAGCTTGGTATGAGAGGATCGATAGCTACTTGATAAAGCTAGGATTCACTAGGAGTGAAGTCGATCCAAGCCTTTACTTTAAGGTTGAGGATGATAAGCCTCTCATACTAGTGTTGTATGTTAACGACCTCTTTCTGATAGGTGCAGACCCTCTCATTCACAAATGTAAGAGGGAGTTGGCTTCCGAATTTGAGATGAAGGACCTAGGACTGATGCACTGTTTCCTAGGGCTGGAAGTCTAGCAAAAGCCAAGGGAGATTTTCCTATCTCAAGGAAAATATGTGGTGAAGATATTGGAGAGATTCGGTATGGTGGACTGCAAGCCCGTGACTACCCCAATGGAGCTTGACTTCAAGAAACTATGCGGTAGTGTTGCCATACCTACTTTGGGAAATGCTACTGAGTATCGTCAACTCATAGGAGCATTGATGTTCTTGGTGAAATCCCATCCAAATATATGTTTTGCATTCAACTCGTTGAGCCAACATATGGTTGAGCCTCACCACTCACACTGGATTGGTGCCAAGAATCTTTTGAGATTTCTTCAGGGCACAATCACTCATGGGTTAGGATACACTGCCGGAGATGTGAGGCTACATGGATATACAGATGTTGATTGGGCAGACAGTGTGGTGGACCATAAGAGCACCTCCGGGTGCTGTTTCTCTCTGGGTTCTGCCTTGATATCCTGGAGGAGCAGAAAGCAGAAGTCAGTGGCCTTGAGCACCGCTGAGGCAGAGTACATTGTTGTGAGTATGGCCTCTTGTGAGGCTATCTGGTTGCGAAAGCTCTTCAGTGCGTTGTTTGGATATACATTGGATATTATCGTGATCCTTTGTGACAATCGAAGTGGGATTCAATTATCTGAGAATCCTGTATTTCATGATTGCTCCAAACATATCGATATCAGGTACCACTTTATCCGAGATATGGTACAACGAGGAGCAATAAGGCTCCATCATATCAGTACAGATGAGTAGGTCGCCGACATTCTGACGAAGACCCTGGGAAAGGTCAAATCTTGACTTTACGAGAACGACTTGGAGTCATTGAGAGACCCTCATATGAGGGTCCTGTATGATGCATGCATTGAACTCTGGGAGCTCTAGGGGGCTTGGGGTACTTCTTGGAGCGACGAGCGACCATAAGGCGACTCACCCTCCCCTAGTAGTGTGTTGTGTACAGGGTGAATGGTTCAACCTTCCCTTGTGATACCCCGTGGCGACTTGTAGGCAGGATGAGTGGTTCTCTTGTCGAGGCATCCTACCCATGCAGTCTGGGACTCATTGGAAGTACCTCTTATTTGGCCAATGAGTAGGGAAATGAGGATAGGGACCATAATACTTATATTTTCTATGAAATTTGGTGAATAGGTAGATAAAGATGTTCTTTGTAACATCTCCAAACTTCAGACCTTAATTCAAAGAGATGAAAGCACATTGATCAAAATACTACGCCCTTGTTGTTGTCGAAAATAAGAAAAAAATGTGACATAAGCAAACTGAAAATATTTGATTGTGTTGGATTCCCAAAACCCTAGAGATGATCCTATATCACATTTTCAAGTTGGTCACTAAATTTTTCTGCATTTGGACAAACAATACTTCAAAATTCAGTGGGATCTCAAGCTCAAGCACATTTAGTATGGTCCTTACACTGTGATAAAACAAATGGTTACTAATGCTTCCAAGATGGACCTTCCCCCTTAACTTGGCAGCCATGATGTGGTGAGTGACAGCTAGTTGAAGTTGTATGAGCCACCTCACTTGGATGAATTTATTTAAGTCACAAAATCAAAATCCGTCATTCCGCATTTTCAACCTCCTGTTCTTGAAGGTTTTCTTCTTGATGTCTACACCATACTCACTAGGCATTTTCAAAACATCACTTACTTCGATCACTCTACCAACAGTTTTGTACTTTATGTAAATTATACAAATAAATGTACACCATGTGTACCGTTCAACTAATTGTTTGCTCATACTTTCATACTTGCTTCGTTATTATTTCTTGTGCATAAATACCTTCTTGTTGGTATTGTGTTCATATTTTCACACAATGGATGAATGAAAAAGGCAGTATGCAAATCAAATTTTCTGTTTTGATGATTTCCAAAAACGAAGGTGGCCTCTTTCCTTAGAAGGCACTGATCTAATCCACTTTACTTCCATATTTTCCTTGAGCAGTTCTCTGAGGTAGTTTGCTTGCGAACCTGAGTAAATTGTTCTACACATTTTATTTATTTATTTTAAGAAAAAGAATCAAAATGTTACTCTTGCCTTATTATTTGAAAGCTCCAATATCGTGTTGGCCAGTGTTGGATTGGTTAGCAGATGTAGTAGCAATGGTGAAATTGGGTTCAATTCCCTTCCATTTATTAAAGAAAAAATATACAAGAAAGTGAGAAGGATATATCTTTTGAAAAAGTAAAGTAAAAATTCCCTTTACATTTGGATTTTTTCATTTTTTCTCAGGAAAGAATATTTTCATATTTTTTGGGGAACACATTGCACTCATTGCATATTTTTCTGTCGATTTATTTATGTTCTATCAGCATTTTACTTTATGTTAATGTGATTGCTAAACATTGAAATTGACATTGGGCTAATAAAAAGAAATTGAAGTAAATTGCTTTAAGCATTGAACATACCATAACTTAACATGGTATCAGAGCTGAGGTGAAGAGAAAGCCCAAGCAAGAGCAAGAGCAAGAGCAATCACCGAGGACTATTGGAAAAAGTCTTAAGACTTCATGGGTTCCTCATCACACTTCCCCACCGAAGACAAGCTTCGTGAGAAGTCTGACTATCACGGATAGAAGATGTCTCTCGATCTGACATTGGAAGAGCATGAAGTGTTGGACTATGTGAGAGGTAGAATTATAGAGCCTCCATCAAATGCACCGACTACTATAGGGAACAAGTGGACTAAGGGTGAAGTCAAAGCAAAGAAGATCATCCGAGACTCTATTGACAAGCATCTGGTGGCCTATGTTTCCATGCTGAACACCTCCAAGGAGATCTACGATAGACTGATAAGCTTGTTTAAAGTTAGTGATGCAAATCAAGTTTTGTTCCTTAAAAATAAGCTAAAGGAAATTAAGAAGGGCAAAGATGAGGATATGCAATCCTACTTTTTAAGGATCACCGAGATCAAGAATGATCTCCTATAGATTGGGGAAGTCATTCCTAACAAGGAACTGACTATCACAACTCTTGGAGGGCTCCCATCCGATTGGTATGTATTTAGAACCACTCTTCTCAACAATAATGTAACTTCGGGATTTGAGGAATTGATGGCAAGATGCTTTCAAGAAGAGACTAGGATGGAAGAGCGGGAAATGCCTTCACTTAAAGGCAACCCCATTGCTTTCTCCTCTCGTGCTAAAAGGAGAAATAATTCTGGGTCTAAATCCAAAGGAAAGGCTCGATCGAAAGGTTGAAGGAAGGGAAGATGTTTTGTTTGCAATAAATTTGGCCACTATGCGAGGGATTGTCCAAATAGAAAAGACACATCTCATCACGATGATCAAAATCACTCCTAGGGCAATTCCAACCACAATCAAAGGAATGGTAGTTTCAATGGCAAAGGAAAGAGGAATGCTAGAAATCAAGGAAGTGGTCAACCCTCCAAGAAGGCAAGGAACTCCAGGTGTGAATCTAATGTTGCTAACAATAAGCAAGATGAATATTATCTGATATCAACCCTCTCTACTACTTCTCCTTCGGGCTCGTTGGCCAATTGGATTATTGATAGTGGTGCCTCAAGGCATTTCAGCGGTTACAAAGAAGCTCTCTCTAATCTTATAGAGAAGGAGACCAACCTGGAGATTATTCTTGGTGATAACTCCACCTATACCGTAAAGGGTGTAGGGAATTTTACTCTTCAATTAAATCAGGGTGACACAATTCATTTGCAATAAGTCCTATATGTACCTAATCTCAAGAAGAACCTGGTGTCCATTTCGGCAATGGAAGACAAAGGCTATAAGGTGGCCTTTATCGATGGCAAGGTACGTGTGTGGAAAAAGAATTTTAAAGATGCTTTCACTATTGGGTTTCGAGTTGACTCTTTATATCAAGTTGGAGGAAGTCCGTTGGAAGTCATGTCTTGCAACACAACTCTCTAGTCTGAACTATGGCACCGGAGGTTTGCCCACCTTCATTATAAGGCTCTACCCGTTTGTGAGACAAATGGTGACCGGGATGCCAGAGTTTAAAGTAGAGCAAGAAGGTGTATGTTCGGGGTGTGCCGAAGGAAAACTCAAAAGGGGACCATTCCCCTCAAGCCATAGCAAGACCTCCAACATTTTACAATTGGCTCACTCCAACATATCTGGTATGATGCCTATGAACTCTTTGGGAGGATATTTATATTATGACTTTTACAGATGATTATTCTCGCAAGACTTGGATATACTTATTGAAAAAGAAGGATGAAGTGTTTTCCTAGTTCCGTCACTTCACAACATTAATCGAGAATCAAACTGAGAAGAATCCAATGAGTTCCATGACTTTTGCAAGGAAGCTGGCATTAAGAGGGAGACCACAACACCATACACTCTTGAGCATAATGGTGTGGCGGAAAGGAAGGATCGTACGATTGTGGAAGTTGTTTGTGCTATGCTCCATGATCAAAGGCTTCCGAAGTTTTTATGGGCCGAAGCTGCGAATACCACCGTATATGTTCAAAACCGATGCCCTCATCAAGCATTCGATTCCAAGACTCCCAAAGAGATGTTCACTAGTAAGAATCATGACGTCTCTCATTTTAGAATTTTTGGAAGTCCTGTGTATTTTCATGTGCGTAAAGAGAAAAGGAATAAATTGGGTGCATCTAGAAAGAAGGGAATCTTTGTGGGCTATAGCGAAAATTCTAAGGGCTATAGAATCTATCTAGCTGGTCAAAGGGAAGTCAAGATTAGTCATGATGTCACCTTTGACGAAGATATGGCTCTTAGCAAAGTTGACAATCTTCTTATTCTAAGGAAAAGTAAAGAAGCTGACACCAAGAAGCCGGATGAGAAGGAAGATGAGACGATGCCCGATGTGGAAGAACCTATGGATCCTATTGATCCCCCTCCACAAGAGCCTTCCTCTTCTAGGAAGAGGCCCTCATGACTTAGGAGGACACTTGATGATGTCGAAGGACACATTGCACCCAGAGGGACTTTACATGAAAGTAAGAAGCCGACCAGGTATCAGGAATACTTGACCATTATGAGCACGATCATTCAAAATGAACCTTCATCGTTCGAAGAAGACGTGAAGCATCAAGTATAGAAGGATGCTATGAATGAGGAATACGAGTTCATCATAAAGAATGATGTCTAGGATGTGGTCCCCAAACCCCAGGACAAAACAATTGTCACCTCGAAGGGGCTTTACAAAATAAAGCATGGAGCTAATGGAAGTGCTGAAAAGTATAAGCCTCGTTTTGTCGCAAATGGCTTCTCTCAAAAGGAAGGTATAGATTATGACGAGATATTTGCACCTGTTGCCCGACACACCACCATTCACTTGATCATAGCTCTTGCTGCTTCGCAAGGATGGAACCTACATCAGATGGATGTCAAGACTGCGTTCTTGCATGGTTCAATTAAAGAGGAAGTCTATGTGGAACAACCTGAGGGGTTTGAGATTCATAATCAGGAATCTCATGTATGCAGGTTGAAGAAAGCCCTCTATGGGCTAAAGCAAGCACCCTGAGCTTGGTATGAGAGGATTGATAGCTACTTGATGAAGCTAGGATTCAGTAGGAGTGAAGCCGATCCAAACCTTTACTTTAAGGTTGAGGATGATAAGCCTCTCATACTGGTGTTGTATGTTGACGACCTCGTTTTGAAAGGTGCAGACCCTCTCATTCACAAATGTAAGAGGGAGTTGGCTTCCGAATTTGAGATGAAGGACCTAGGACTGATGCATTATTTCCTAGGGCGGGAAGTCTAGTAGAAGCCAAGGGAGATTTTCCTATCTCAAGGAAAATATATGGTGAAGATATTGGAGAGATTCAGTGTGCTGGACTGCAAGCCTGTGACTACCTCGATGGAGCTTGACTTCAAGAAGTTATGCGGTAGTGTTGCCGGACCTACTTTGGGAAATGCTACTGAGTATCGTCAACTCAAAGGAGCATTGATGTTCTTGGTGAACTCTCATCCGGATATATGTTTTGCAGTCAACACGTTGAGCCAACATATGGTTGAGCCTCACCACTCACATTGGATTGGTACCAAGAATCTTTTGAGATATCTTCGGGGCACAATCACTCAAGGGTTGAGATACACTGCTGGAGATGTGAGGCTACATGGATATACCGATGTTGATTAGGTAGGCAGTGTGGTGGACCATAAGAGCACCTCCGCGTGTTGTTTCTCTCTGGGTTCTGCCTTGATATCCTGGATGAGCAGGAAGTAGAAGTCAGTGGCCTTGAGCACTGTTGAGGCAGAGTACATTGTTGTGAGCACTGTTGATAATATCGGCGATATTCGAAAATATCGCGATATTTTCGGCAAAACGATATATCGCCGAGAAAATATCGCGATATTTTCTGTTTTGAAAATATCGCGATATTTTCAAAATATCGGCAAATATCGGCAAAATATCGCGATATTTTGAAAATATCGGCAAAATATCGGCTATATTTAAAAATTTGAAAAAATTATTTTTTATGCTTGCCGATATTTGCCGATATTTGCCGATATTTTGCCGATATTTTCGCCGATATTGCTGATAAGATATTTTCTGGACCCTCGCCGATATTTTCCCGATACCGATATTATCAACACTGGTTGTGAGTATGACCTCTTGTGAGGTTGTCTGGTTGCGGAAGCTCTTCAGTGAGCTGTTTGAACTTTGGATATACATTGGATATTGCCATGATCCTTTGTGACAGCTAGAGTGGGATTCGATTATCTGAGAATCCTGTATTTCATGATTGCTCCAAACATATCAATATCAGGTACCACTTTATCCGGGTATGGTACAACGAGGAGCAATAAGGCTCCATCATATTGGTACAGATGAGTAGGTCGTTGACATTCTGACGAAGACCCTAGGAAAGGTCAAATTCTTGACTTTTCGAAAACGACTTGGAGTCGTTGATAGACCCTCGTATGAGGGTCCTATATTGATGCATGCATTGAGCTCTGGGAGCTCTGGGGGGCTTGGGGTACTTCTTGGAGTGACAGGCGACCATAAGGCGACTCACCCTCCCCTAGTGGTGCGTTGTGTACAAGGTGAATGGTTCAGCCTTCCTCTGTGATACCCCGTGGCAACTTGTAGGCAGGATGATTGGTTCTCCTGCCAAGGCATCCTATCCGTGCAGTCTGGGACTCATGGGAAGTACCTCTCATTTGGCCAATGAGTAGGGAAATGAAGATAGGGACCATAGTACTTATATTTTCTATGAAATTTGGTGAATAGGTAGATAAAGATGTTCTTTGTAACATATCCAAACTTCGGACCTTAATTCAAAGAGGTGAAAGCACATTGATCAAAATACTACGCCCTTCTTGTTGTCAAAAATAAGAAAAAAATGTGACATAAGCAAACTGAAAATATTTGATTGTGTTGGATTCCCAAAACCCTAGGGATGATCCTATATCACATTTTCAGGTTGGTCACTAAATTTTTCTGCATTTGGACAAACAATACTTCAAAATTCAGTGGGATCTCAAGCTCAAGCACATTTAGTATGGTCCTTACACTGTGATACAACAAATGGTTACTGACTCTTCCAAGATGGATCTTCCCCCTTAACTTGGCAGCCATGATGTGGTGAGTGACAGCTAGTTGAAGTTGTATGAGCCACCTCACTTGGATGAATTTATTCAAGTCACAGAATCAAAATCCGTCATTCCACATTTTCAACCTCCCGTTCTTGAAGGTTCTCTTCTTGACGTCTACACCATACTCACTAGGCATTGTCAAAACATCACTTACTTCTTGACGTCTACACCATACTCCCAATAGTTTTGTACTTTATGTAAATAATACAAATAAATGTACACCATGTGTACCGTTCAGCTAATTGTTTGCTCATACTTTCATACTTGCTTCGTTATTATTTCTTGTGCATAAATACCTTCTTGCTGGTATTGTGTTCGTATCTTCACACAATGGATGAATGAAAAAGGCAGTATGCAAATCAAATGTTCTGTTTTGATGATTTCCAAAAACGAAGGTGACCTCTTTCCTTCAGAAGGCACTGATCTAATCCACTTTACTTCCATATTTTCCTTGAGCAGTTCTCTGAGGTAGTTTGCTTTACTCAGGTTCTGCACATTCTATTTATTTATTTTAAGAAAAAGACTCAAAATGTTATTCCCTTGCCTTATTATTTGAAAGCTCCAATATCGTGTTGGCCAGTATTCGATTGGTTAGCAGATGTAGTAGCAATGGTGAAATTGGGTTCAATTCCCTTCCATTTATTAAAGCAAAAAGATACAAGAAAGTGAGAAGGATATATCTTTTGAAAAGTAAAAGTAAAAATTCCCTTTACATTTGGATTTTTTTTCATTTTTTCTCAGGAAAGAATATTTTCATATTTTTTGGGGAACACATTGCACTCATGTCCCGACACACCATCCCTTGTAGTTTTTGTGTCTACTCCAATTGTATATGGCCCTCATCGTGGCCTTTTCTGAAACTGTGGTTTCTAGGTACTAACGTATAGGATCCAAACCAAACAATTGTCCCAAGGAAGTCTAGAGTGTTTCTTTATCCTAGTGTTCAAGACCTCAAATTTTTGGTTATGCTACTGTAAATAATCAACACAATGATGTTTCTATTTAACGATCAATGAATAGATTACTATACTTTGAGACTTGTTTCAGAATCATCCGTATTGTTTCCATTAATATCTGAGGCCCAATCTTATTTCTCATCCTCTGCTCTGCTCTGCCTTAATTCTCATGTATTATGAGCTACGCATGATGCTTTTGGAAACCTATTTACCCCTTAACTTCCATTCTCGCATGAGATGGCTTCTGTATGATGCTTTTTATCTGAAAATATCTCTTTCGTGTGTCCATATGCTCAGTAAAGGCAACACCTCTTTGCTCTCTTCTGTAATAATGTTTCACGTTTCTTTTTATAGGATACATAACAGTGTTTAAAAATTAAGACACTAAACTTTTGTTTACCACTTATCAAATTTGTGATCCTTTAAAGTCAATCTCCAGTAAGTCTAGTGGCAGATATAAAACCTTAGATGCGTTAACTGCCTGATTCCTTAGAGTCAATCTTCATTATAGCAGCCAGCCAGAATAAGTCTAGTGGCAGATATAAAACCTTAGCTATATTATGATATCAATTTATTTTGGATGCTGTATTACTTAATAATTTTTTTGACTTTCATTTGTGTGCCTGAACTGTCTGCTATCTATGGCTTTTGTCTCATGTTATGTGAACACTTTGCAGAAACAAAGAACAAAAGAGCAAGGCGGTGAGAAGCGAAACATATGACCAATTTTGGGATAAGTTCCATTTTGAGTTACGATTAACCAAATACTCCATGCTCGAGGAGAAGTTGACAAAAAGAATGTGGAGAATTGGGAGGTCTGATCTTTTGGATAAATATGATTGTTCCAATGTATTGTATTCTCCCTCCCACTGCAGAAACTTTTGGACCTCTCTGAGTTAGTAGTCTACAAAAAATGTAGACATAGTCAACTTCATTGTTAGCAATTTATTATTCATTTTTTATATAGATCTTTAATGAAATAGATACACTATTCTCTCATGAAAATAAATGGCAATTTAATCGTTTGAATATTGCAACTTACAATGTATTATGTCTTACATGTTCAATCTTTAACTTCACTATCTTTTATGGGGGAATAAACGAATCAAAAGAGCACTTTTTTGGGTCAGAACCAACAAAATCGATTTCAAGGGTCAACTTCTCCATTAAAATTGACTTGAAATTAGGATATCTTCGAGACAAAGCACCAGTTTTATAAATGATCAGTAAAGGCTAATAGATTCACCAACGATTCCACCATATTCATGAGTTTATGAACCTATACAAACTGATTTGTCATTGTATGTGTAGATGGTATGTTAGTTTTCAAGAGGTTGTGGCAGAAATGTGTAATACATGTAGAGATAATATTAGAGCATCTAAATAGCAAAAATTACAACCCAAGTGTTACATTTCATTTGAAGTTAGACGCTTTTCACATTGATCCCTGATCTATAGAGAAATGCTGGAATGGAAACCACCTAAACATGTAATCACACCTAGACATATGTCTTTTGGGGGTTGAATGATAAGCATCGCAATAAATTTATTCAAACAACTGAAAATCGACTTTACTCTTAAATGACATTTCAAAGAGGAACATTGCGCTTCTCCAAAGTGTAAGAAAAAAAAATTCTGAATTTAAAGCAACATCCGTAATGCCCAAGTTTTGATATTTCATAATGTCATGAAATAATTTGAGACTAAAGGCACATTAGGCTATATAATGAGACCAATTTCAACAAACAAAGAAGCCTAGTTTCATATCGCATTGCGACCTTTTCACTCATTATTAGAACTATAACTATGATAAGATGCCATTTGCATTTGCATATTGGAGTATTTCTTGTTTAAATATAGCACATGATAAGTTGTGAAATATCATACACCTAAACTTGGTTAATATCTATAATAACTTAATCTTCTTATTTCTTGCATTATAATGTTGCACAAATTTGGCAGAGTAGAATTGTTATCAAATTGGTGGTGTCTTTTATTTGATCAGATTCATTACTTCTAATAATTTTCTAGTTTCCTACCACATTGCAACCATTTCACTGACTATGAGAACTATAACTATGACAAGATTCCAGTTGCATTTTGCATATTGGAGTATTTCTTGCACATATGAAATTGTGAAACATTGCATATGTAAAATGGATTAAGACTTATAATAACTTAATCATTAAAACTCCATAAGCGAAGCATGTGCATGTTCAAAGAGACACATCACATTAAACTCATTGGTTGCTTTGGACTACAAATCATTGGAAAATTACATTAATATTTCTATTTCCTGAAGAGAGTGATGTTGTTGAGAAATTTGTAAGGGTATAATCTTTGCAATATTTATTACAAAACTTTCAAGTCAAAATCGGGGTTGAGTATAAATTTGTTGTGTCCAAGCCAGTGTTCTAAAAAATGGTTTACTTAGACTTGGACTCAATTGAGTTGGTCAAGCCAACTAGCATCTATATTCACTTGGCCTCCTAAATAGATCGAGTTAGTTTGAATCAATTCAATACTAAACCAGTCCAACTCAACAAAATCGATCCAATTTGGCACCCTATAGGCTGTGACACATAGTTTGAATAAAAATCAACTTCTTCTTATTGTTTAATAATCTATACCTAAAATATAAATTCTATCACTCTAAAAACACATTATATAGATAACCCCTCTCCTCCCCCCATAAAAACCTTTATTTGTTTCACAACTATCTCATTGAGCATTTGGAGTTTTAGGAGTAGCATTAAAGCATTGTTATTAGAGTGAGCAAGATCTTGTAGTTCATGCCAAGGATCCCATTACCATTAAGGGTGATGAGTTTGATGATGGATCATGTTGATAAGTGATGTTCAATAGGATGTAGCATTGTGCGTGTAGACTTTTGGACTCTACATACCATTTAGAGCCTTGTTAATTATGTATTTGTTTCAGATTATATTGCACTTGATGTGATTTTAATATACTCACTTTCACATGATATATGTGTGTGTGTGTGTGTGTGTGTGTGTGTGTGTGTGTGGGGGAAACATTGCATATTTTGTCTTTAATGGTTTGGAATTTCTAAAATATATATTTTTCATTGAAATTTTAAATTATATATATATATTTTAGTAATTTAAGTCAAAAAAATCAAACTAGTCCAATTTTGGGCCAAGCTCAAGTTAACCTTTAGTTGATTCTAAGTTTGATTCCAAGTTTTAAAATATTGGTCCAAACAAGCTTAACATATATTTCAACTCTTGATTAAACCATGCAATTTGCAAGATTTTTCATTACGTTAGATACCTTAGATTAGGTAAGGTCACACCAACTAGCGGTTCAACATAAATAGGTTTCTAGACAAGTTCATAATATGCTCTCTATGTCGAGAAATCCAAAGGGTGGCAGTTAAAACAATTTCTCTTATTATGACATTATCTTGTGATGTTTTTCATTATTATTATTTGTCTTTTCTAATTATCTTTTCTTATCATCAAGACTAATGCTAAGCAACAAATAGAAGAGTACATAAGGTGTAGGCACGCTGCTAGAGAAAAACCCCTCATGGGGAAAACCAAGTCAAAAGTCTTCCTTCAGTAGATTCAAAATGAAACGACCACAACCCTTACAACTTAGACTCAAGACCACCTCCATCCATCAAGTCAACCTCATCATTATGCTTCCACCATATCCTTATCATTGTGTTTGCACCAAGACTACATCACTGTGTTTGCACTAGCACCGAAATCATTCACTAAGATTTCATCGAGACTATGGCACTGTGGTGAGACTTCATCACTCTGTTTGCACATAAATATGATAGCACTGAAACTGTGATAACATTGAGACTGTGATCACTGTAATAGCCTGAAATTGTGGTAGCACCAAAACTGTCCACTGTGATCATCGAAACTTCATTTATGAAATCACCGAAAACTTCTTTGAATTCCAAGTTTCTATTATGTATTGATGCCAAAACTTGTCTCTGAAATTCTTATGTGAATTTCCTGTGTTGGTTATGCGAAGTCCTCATCCTTGCATATATATTTGTTGCCATCTTGAAATGAACCAACATGAATATATGAAGAGGTGTGTTGTTGTATTAGGCCGACATGAGATTATTGAGGGAATTTGACTTGATGATGAGACTTTTGACAACAAGGAGACTTTGATGGATGGAGGAGTCTTCAAACAAAATTGACTTTGATAATAACCTAAACCCTACAATGGAGGCTTGACCTATAGCATTTGACCCAAGCATGAAACCCATGCTTTGACAAGTCAATTAAAATAATAACAAAATTATTTTTGCTTTCTTTTGACAAATATATATTACATTTTGGCTTCAATTACAATTATGAAGACTGAACCTAGTTACATTCTTCAACACTCCCTCTTAACTAGGGACATATTCATATTTACATATAATCAAAGAGGTACAAGAAAGATCTCAAAACAAATCATCTACGAAGAAGTTTAGGCACCGCAATGCCATTGACTAGATTCCTAGCAAGGGCCATCTATCCATTGGCCTCTCAACAATTTAGGCACCGCAATGCCACAAACTAGATTCCTAACCAGAGAAATCTATCTGGGTGGTTCTAAGATGGACTCAAGCTTTCAGTCTCTCTAGGTACAATCAGGCTTACTTGCTAACCATCAACCCAGAGATCTAGGTGTGTGTTAGAGCTCAATGATCAACACCACTCTTCCAACTTCGGGACCTAGACATCAACATAAAGTGTCGACTAGATGTCCTCCCAGGCAATGCTTCACTCATAAAGCCTCAACACTCCTTGATCCAACAGATCAAGGGCAACAAATCTCTCCCGATCAAATTGATCAGTAACCATCATGCTATCAAAACCTTCGAGCGATTTACCTATACAAACACAAACCCAATCAATAATATACTTTCACATGTACATAATCAAATACAAACCTCCGGGGTCTTCTAAACAACTTGATGTTGCTTCTCAACTTTTCATAGTAGGACTTAGAGCTTCCCCGATAAATCTTGACAGAATGTTCCTCAGCAATGCAACTTCTTTTCCTACTTCTCATGCAACAACATATTTCATAAATCGAACCGACTTCTCAACAGCCCTTCAAAAATACATTCTCCAATTTCCTTATCTCACTCATGGCCTTCATTAAAACTTACGATTGTTAGTCCTGGTCTAGTGCATGACACATGAAGTAGAGAACCATATTTGCCACTCCCTCTTAATCAGAGAGGATCTAATCGTTCATGAACAAGGAATATTCTTAACCATCCTCTTATCCTAGGGAGATTCCTTTCATTCAAGCTCCCTCTTAACTTAGGGAGATTTCATCTTCTTCTTTTTGACATCAAAGAATTTTTCGTGGCTTCCAACCATCTCATCAAAGTTATCATTGCCATCACTATTCACATCAAAGAACATCTTCACCATCTTGAAGATTGTGCACTTGCATACTTAGATAGCAAGTACAACCAAATCTATAGAAGCATGAAGTTAGCCATGTCAATATCTTATAATAATGGAAGCATTAAACTTTATAAACATAATCAACAAGAGACCATACTTCAATACTTCAACTTCTTGCCCAGATTTTGTTACAAACCCTAAATCACATTCATAGCTCATCAAGATATCAAACTCATTATATCTAGTGTTTCAATATTCTTTCAATGACATGACACAATCCTTCATATAACAAACCGTAGAAACAATTCAAACATGTGTCTAACTAGCTATCAAAATTCATATTTTAGACTCCTCACTATGATTTCATACATATCCTAGATTTCATGCAATAGACTCAACAATAAAAAACGATCACAACTCAATCATAACTAGCTTCTACTAGGGTTTGATGTAAACCCTAGATTTTCCATCTACAAATTTTTAGAAATTATTATATAGATCCAAAGATTCCAGCTTGTCATATCTCGCATACTAGATAATTTAACTACTATTAGGATTTAGCTGCAAAACCCTATATTTACCAAACAACATCATCCTAGAACATCAAACTTTGACTAGGGCTTGTTTCCAAACCCTAGGACTTATGACCACTAATAATTAGGTCAACACATATATCTAGGAATTCATCATCAATCATAAGCATAACATATGTTAGGGAATATTAGACATATATTGACCTAGACCAAGCTAGGGATTCAACCAAATGAACACATACCTTGAGTTTCATTCCTAGGATTTTAAATACATAACAAGGGTTTTTCTTATAGACCCAAATAAACCCTAAGGATCTAGGGTTTCAATTTATAACATAGAAAACCCTACTTTACGAGAATTTCAAAGGATCGGGATTTTAGATGACACCATTTCATCCCTAACAAGTTAGGCTTTTAATAGCGAAACCCCAAACATGACATCAACAATAAATCAAACATAATTTTCCTTAGACTTCATCAATAACCCTATATAGGTTAGGGTTTCATTCATTGTCAACATACCCTTAGGTTAGGGTTTTCCAGAGAACCTGTCTAGGCTTCTATAAGAACAATCAAGGAAGGAGGGTAAATTTATCAAATGACAAATCACCCAAAACAAGAATCATTATTATTCAATATAGCTAGACATAACGATGTTAGTAATAGATTATCAAATGAATAAACATTTATTATAAAGAAATCGATGTTTTGTAGTTTAAGGCATACCTTTGTTCCTTGACAAACTTGTCTTGGGAGGCCCTCTTCCATACTCCTTGAGGATATAGTAGATGTTTTCCAATAGACCTTGGAAGGATTTCTTGAAGTGTCCTCTTTGTACTAAGTCAAGATCTTTTATACCTGTAATACATACAAGCAAAACATGTGATACCAAGAACACGATTTAATTTCTCAAATTAGATTCTACATAATCATGGAGGATGGGATCCTATGATAAGTTGTTCATTCTTTCAATCAATAGTAGAACCTTTTACTGGACATCCTAGATTACTTCTAAATCCTAGAGGAAGAGGATTAAGGTTCTAATATGTTATTTAGACAATACACTCTTTATCCTAGACTAGTTGTAAACAAGGATTATATGAACCATTAGAGATAATAGAAATCTAAAAGTTTATAAATATACGTACCTTGTGTTTACGTACGTCTGATTTGATAGCTAGATGGAAGAGAATATTATTAAGTGGCAATACTTACTTGATTTTCTTGAGCTGGTACCTTGTGCTTTTCATGGGACAAACTTCGGGTTCCCTTCAAACTGAATACTTTTTATAGTCATAGATACTTCAAATCATTGGTAGACTTCCATAGGCAACTACTTCGAGATCATTTTCCTCAACAAGTTGTAGACAGATTGTACTACTTCATTGTATATACATATCACTACTTCAATCTTATCATTGCTTCAGTAATTAGTGCTTCAACTATGTGGCAGCCTTCTCATACTTGATTCTCATGGCATCGTAAGACAAATTTCTTTGGTTTTGGTCACGTAACATTATACTTCTATTCCCCTTTTCATGCTTCAATTCTGTAGTGACATCATAGCTCGATTTTTACACTTTTATCATAACTCGGCTTCTTTAATTCTGTAGTGGCATCACATACTCTTGGTCCTATGATAGTAGCCCAAAATTCAGTTTTGGTGTAGCCCAATAGGATGCTCATACTTCAACTTGAAATATTACTTCACTGTGATCTACCGAAATACTCTCTCTGAAATTTTAATTCGAACTAGTTCACTGTGGTACACTAAAAACCTTATTCTTCTTTAAGGTGTCTTGATATGGTGAATATGTTCTTCAAGAAAAATGCAAACAAAATCTTTCACTGATTACCATGACCATAACTCAAACTGCCTTTGACCAAGACCATATTCTTCAAACTACCTTTGACCATGACCATAGCTTTGATTCCATGTTGAGAAATCCAAAGGGTGGGAGTTACAATATTTTATCTTATTATGACATTATCTTGTGATGTTTTTCATTATTATTATTTTTTCTTTCTAATTATTTTTTCTTATCATCAAGACTAATGCCAAGCAACAAATAGAAGAGTACACAAGGTGTAGGCATGCTGCCAAGGCAAAACCCCACTCTAGAGGAAAACGCGGTCAAAGTTCTTCCTTCAATATATTCAAAATGAGATGACCATGACCCTTACAACTTAGACTCAAGACCACCTCCATCCATCAAGTCAACCTCAACACTGTGCTTGCACCAAATCCTTATCACTGTGTTTGCACCGAGACTACATCATTGTGTTTGCACTAGCACTGAAATCATTCACTGAGATTTCATCGAGACTAATGCATTGTGGTGAGACCTCGTCATTGTGTTTGCACTGAAATATGATAGCACTAAAACTATGATAACATTGAGACTCTGATCACTGTAATAGCCCGAAATTGTGGTAGCACCGAAACTATCCATTGTGATCACCGGAACTTCATTTTGAGATCACCAAAAACTTCTCTGAAATCCAAGCTTCTATTCTGTAATGATGTCGAAACTTGTCTCTGAAATTCTTATGCGAATTTCATGTGTTGGTTATGTGAAGTCCTCATCCTTGTATATATAGTTGTTGCCATCTTGAAATGAGTCGACATGAATATATTAAGAGGTGTGTCGTTGTATTAGGCTGACATGAGATTATTGAGGGAAGTCGACTTGATGATGAGTCTTTTGACAACAAGGAGACTTTGATGGATGGAGGAGTCTTCAAACAAAATTGACTTTGATAATAACCTAAAGCCTACAATGGAGGCTTGACCTATAACATTTGACCCAAGCATGAACCCTATGCTTTTCTTCTTGCTAAATTCTTTATTCCTTACTTGATATCATCCAATGTGAAGAGTTCCACTAATGTGGTCACTATGGGAAGGGTGTCTTTCTCATGTACCCACTCATAGAGGAGCGTCGCATACACTAGCCATTAACATCCATAATATTGTTTTTAGTTTGTTTTCTCTTTTGTTGTAGTTCTCTCCAAAATCGTTTGGGGTTGTGTTTTCCAAGAGAGATTAACTCCTTTCTTCTTGTAATTAAATATTTTTCTTTTATTGGATGTACTTTTTTCTTGTATTTCTACTTATTTTATTCGTTGAATTTTGTCTCTTTTAGCAATCTCTTTGTTGCATTACATTCTTCATCATACTATGGATTTGCTGGAAAAGTACTTGTAACCCTCTTCTTGGGATGAGACATTTTGCATGCACTTAAGGCCTTGTGGATTGGTTGGATCAACAAACTACTATGAACGTGACCATCTGCCTCATTGGTTGTCACATCTGTCATACTATCCTTTATAACCTGAAACTACCTCTCTTAAGAGTAGCACTAAATATTTCCCGATTTCCATGATTCATGAGGACTTTCCCTTTGGAAAGAGCTCTCCTTTGTATGCCAAGAATTTGATTATTGTGTGGACTAGTAGAAGCAAATTCCAACTTAACAAATAGGGGCGCATGATCAAATTTCATTTCAATAAGACAATCCCCAATGTCAAACTTCCACACTCTAAAAGTAAAACTTTGAGAGCAAATTACGTAATCTACCACACTTTGACCATTGCAAGTTTTGCATGTGATACCCCTTGAAGTTGGCCACCTTTTGATTCCATTGCAAATAACCATGCCAAACAAACTACTATAGTCTTAATTTTTTTGTCCCAAAGTGTGTCACATCGCCATCTGTATTTTGTGCATCTCTTTCCCATGATTGACCTTCACCCTCTTCCAACCATAAGGGATTGTTTTCGCTCTATTTTCATTGCTCAACCAGAGAGATTTTTTGTTAGTTGTTCTTGCATTAAAGTCACCGATTAACATTATTTCTCCCAAGCAATTGAATAAAGAGTTATCTTTTCTCAATGAGGCATACAAGTCTTCATTGTCTAAATTGCTTCTTTTATAGATCTTTGAGTTTTTTGGGGAAAATTTTCCAGCATGAAACCTAAAATTAACCTCCTTATCAGTTATTTGTAGCCAAATGTATTGTTTGTTTGGATCCTCTTTTTCCACTTTTACAATTCCACAACATTTTTCATTTATTAGCACTGTGATTCCCCTGTGTCCTTTACTTGTTTCCTTTCCTTTGTTCCAAACTAAAATCTTATTACAACCCTCAAAATATGGAACCTTGCATCCATCAGCCTCATGTGTTTCTACAAGAATGATAATATGTTTTCCTTTTTCCATGGGCCCCAACCTCAGGCCTCTTCTCCATGGATAACCTGCAATTCCAACTTACTACATGTAAACATTCTCATGGGGCTCTCGTTTCTTATTTCTTATTTGAGAAACGATCACTAACTTGAGCTTTCCTATTCTTCGACCATGCCCACCTTCCCTCATTTCTTGTTTCTTTCACATTTTCCCACTCCTTTCTTTGTTTTTCTTATTGAGAAAAAGTCAAGTCCTCATCTAAGTAGATGTGTGTCCCTCTAAGCAATCCTCTATTTCTAGGGATCATATTCTTATCCTCTCTATTCCTCTTATCCTCTATATTCCTCAAGATAACTCTTACATGTTTATCTCTTCCTCCCTCTATCGTCTTTCCAATTCTACTTATCTTGTGAATACACCACACCATGTACTCTTTAACTTAGTTTTAAGGAAGTTCCTTGCTAGAATGTGAGTGCATGATATTTACAGTCTTGCCTTGCTTATCTTGTTCTTCCTTTATTTGTGTTTTGCTTTGCTTCTCAATGATTTCTTTTTGTTTGTTTGATGACCCACTTACAACTTGTGACCATGATTTAGCCTATTCTATTTGATATTTTAGTTGATTTTTTTTAATTTCCATGTCTGCTAATACTAACTGAATCTCTTTTTTTGTTTATTGTGCCATCTTCTTTTATCAATTCTAATTTCTCAAATTTGTTTATCCTCAATTGTTCTAATTCTTGTTTCAAGGTAGCCACTTCTTGTTGTCCTATTTCCATTTTGACACGCATGTTTGAGATTTGTTCCTTAAGAGTTTTATTTTCTCTCTCTAATTTTGCCTTGAACTCAACAAATTTGTTTACTTTGTTGCCTTCATGATATCTTTTCTCTTCTGAACTTTCAAGTATCATTTTCCTGCTCATGAATTTAGCTTAGTTGACCACATTAAAGGTGTTGATGTGGGACTATATAGATCTTCGTTCTCATGATTATCTGTTTTTCCCTTCTCTTTTTTTGATGCAAAAACCTCTACTTCGTTCAAATTTGATTCGAGGTCCTTAAGAATTTCCATTTGTTCCACACTATTTTGAGAAGCCTTACTAGATATGTTGTTCACTTTTGGCAAGATTATTGTGATTTTTTTCTTATGTGGTTGTCTTAGCTTTCATGTATGTTTATGCTTTAAAATCCCCTTATATTGCTTTACATTTATAAAGACCAATATTTCGTCTTTTTTTTCCTGCATCTTTTTGAAAGAAATCTACCATAAAAGAACCCCATGCTCTTACTAAATCCTTCACGGTGGGATGAGAAAACGAAAGTCCACTAGCAAGCTGGAAATTGTGTTTCCCATAAGAACTTGAACCCTCTTGCTAGACCAAGTTTAACAATGGAAGTGAATCACTCATTTGAGACTGTAAATCACCGTTGTACCCTGCCCTCTCCATAGTGATCAAATATTTTATAGCTTTGTTTCTTGTTGTGTTAAGCATTGGTATTTGTGTCTCCTGCTCAATGGACCCATGGTTCATCAAGGTTAAACTTTCTTTTGGTCCCTTTAGATTAACCATCATATTTGTTTTGTTGTATTTTGTGTCAGTTTTGTTTTTCCCACATTTTATTTGTGCCATCTTAATGAAAATGAAGAAAGCTTAAATGTGTAGACAGAAAGAAAAGGAAAAGGGAAAACCCCTATCACACCTGTTCTTGTTGGGTTTTGACTTCAACTTTTTGGGAGTGCCCCCCCCCCTCCTGAGATCGGGTCCCTCTAAACTTTCGACCTTGGCTCACTGTTGTCGAGATCCTCATGATGACTCCACCTTGAATATTGCACTTATCGCTGAAGATTGCACCAATCACTAAAGATTACACTGTTACTCTACACCCCATAAAGTACTTTGTGCCTATGATTGAAGATTATGCCTAATTGCACCCATTGTTGAAGATTGTGTTATTACTTTGCACCCTCGCCTCCACCCCTTACCTTTCCCCACCTCACTAGTATCATAAAAGAAGTGTATCATATACTTATCACGCCAAGAATATTTCCAATTTGCTCATTGGGCCACTATGAAATCTCAAGACGAGAGTAAAAAACAAAAAGCACCCAGGGCTACCCTGGCTAGAAGCCCGTTCCATGGGACCATGGCTCAAGTTCATCAAACCTAAAATAACCACTAGTCAAGATGTGGGAGATCTAGTTTTTCCGGATTCAAATTTATCTCAATGAGGTGGTTATTGAAAGATGATAGACATACAATTACATTGTTTATAATACTTGGATTCATCTTCCAAAGTCTCTTGATTATCGATGATATTTCATATTCCTTAACATAACACTAGCGAATTAGGTGTTTAACATTCCTCAATCCTAAGAGTTTTTGTCAAATGTGGTCTTTCTTGCAGTGTCCTTTAGAAAGCACCTACCTTGGAATTTGGCACGTGAATCCTTAACCTTCATAACTAGAAAACAACACTCTCAAATGAATATCTTTCTTATCTTAATGATTTATTCGCATGGAAATTCTACATCTAACAATGTAAACTTTGAAACAAGAATTGTAAACTCAAAACGAGAACTCTACCCAAAAAACATGAAAAACAACACAAAAACGAAAATTGGTGATGCTGCAATAACTTATATATATATCTATATATATATAAGGGTAATTTTTCAACAATTTTTAAAAATGGTAGCAAAAGCCAATAAAAACCAATTTGTTTGTGTGAAAAACACCTAAAAACAAAAAGTGTTAATGTTGGAATAATGTCATTTTTTTAGGTAAATTCTCAACATTTTTTAGCAATGGCGTTAAGGATAAAATATCATGGCTCCGAAAAACCTTAAAATTCCAACGATTTTCAGGCATGACATTAGGTTAAAATATCACGTCTTTGAAAAACCTTAAAATTCCAACAATTTTTAGCCATGATGTTAAAGATAAAATACTTATAATTGTTTTCAACCATAACATTAAAGATAAAATATTATGACTCAGAAAAACCTTAAAATTTTGACAGATTTCAACCATGGAATTAAAACCAAAGTTTGTGACTACAGAAAACCTCAAGTTTTCAACATATTTCAACCATAGCATTATGGAAAATTTTTATAACTAAAAAAAGTTTTTAAATGAACACCTGAATCAAAGAGTCATTATACTAAGGGTAATTTTTGTTTTAAATGCTAAAAGTAAAACGACTTTAAAATCTTAGCGTAAGACAACTTGAAACATTGCAACAAAAATTCAAAATTCAATAATCAAATTGACATGTAGTGTAGGCAAATTCAATCCATTGTAATGAAAACTTAAACACTGATTGTGAAATTTATACATTTTAGGGTAGACTCAATCCATTAAAACTTTAAAATCAACTATCAAATTGACACATAATGGAATTGGGTTGCTAGCCAAGGATTGATACAGACCTTGCAAAAAATTAAATAAAAAAACAAAGTAATTAAAAACATTTAAAATAAAAATGAAAAATACAAAAGGAAAACAAAAATTTTAATATTAAAAAAATAAAAACACAAAAAAAGTTTTAAAAATGATAACAAGTAAAATAACAAAAATATTATTAAAACATTAAAAAATAATAATAAGTAACAAGAAATAAAAAGAATATATTAAAAAATAATAAATTTTTTTTACAAATATGGAAAAATAAAAACAAAATAAAATCAAAAAAATTATAAATTATAAAAAAAACAAAACAAAATTAACCCCATATATATATATATATATATATATATATATATATATATATATATATATATATATTATATTAAATAAGGAAAAATTAAAATATTAACCAAAAATATAAAAAAACACCATATGACAATTAAATAAAAAGCCATTAATACATTATAAAAAAAAAAAAATAAAAAAAAAAAGGAGTTAAACAAAAAATTAAAAATTAAAAAAAAAAAAAAAAAAAACATTTAAAATAATAATTTAAAAACAATTAGTAAAATAAAATATTAAAAAACATTAAAATAAAAATAAAAATAATTTTTTTTATAAATTAATTATAATTATTAGCAAAAATGACAAGTTCCAAACATTTTATGAACTAGTGGGTAAGTGTACTCTAGAAGAGATTAGGATGATTTCTAGAGGGCGTTATGTAACCAAATCACAAAAAAGATATATCAACGACTTCAAAATTAGCTTCTTTGAGGGGGAAACCTTCTTTACATCACATAAATGAATAATTTTTTAATGATTCAAATGACTAGACCTCCTTGCTATATATAGGAGTCTAAGGGGTCACAATATAATTAGAGCCTACATAACAATAATAATGTAAGGACATAACAATAAAAATAGTGGGCTTCTATGGGGCGTAACAATAACAATATGAGGGTTACATGGGAACAACAATAAAAATAGGGGGCTACACTAACGATAACAATAAAGGGGCTACACTAGTATTATAGGAACCTAACATGCCCCTTTCCTTTAAAAAAGTGTTTTCCTCAACGTTTGAGTAGTTTTGGATGCTTTTGTATAAAATTCTCATCCTCCCACGTGGAATCTTCAACGGGTAAGTTTTCCACTTAATGAGATACTCTGAAATTGATCAATTTTATAGTTGTCAGGTTCTTGTTTCCGTGATTGCTTCAAGCTCCACTATAATTTTTCCTTCTTCGTTAAGTTCTGGCAATACTGTTTGACCTGGGAGCTTGTTACCGATAACATTCTTTAAGTATGAAACATGGAAAACTATGTGTACTCAAGAAGATGCAGGCAACTCCAATTTGTATGTCATAGTATCAATCTTTTGCAACACCTTGTAAGGACCATAGTACTTGGATGATAATTTATTATCTTTCTTAGCTTGATTGAGGGACATTTGTTTGTATGGTTGTAGCTGTAAAAATATTCAGTCCCCTACATCAAAACTTCTTTCACTACGATGTTGATCTTCTTCTTGTATCATTTGATTTTGTGTCAGAGTGAGGTAATCCTTTAAGATTTGGAGAACTTGTTGTTGATGCTTGATGTGATCTTCCATTGCTTGAACCTTAGAATTTTCTCTTGAAGAAGATGTGATGAATGGTGGATGATATCCATAAAGTGCTATAAATGGGGTCATTTTTGCTGCAGTATTGAAGGAAGTGTTATACCACCATTCAACCAGAGATAACCACTTGACCTATTATGTTGTTTATCAGATAAAAAACAATGAAGATATCCTTCAAAACATTTGTTCACTTAATCTCAGTTTGCCTGTCAAATTGAAGATGATAAGATGAGCCATGAGCTAATTGAGTACCAAGAGAAGAAAATAATTCTATCCAAAAAAATTTAGTGAAATTTGGATCTCTATCACTTACAATAATCTTTGAATTGTTTCCATAAATGTTGTAGCTACTATACTAGCTTCAAAAGGATGAGATAATGCACGAAAGTGTGCATGCTTGGTAAGTCTACCAACTACTACCATGATGACACTCTTTCCTTTAGACTTGGATAAACCTATGATAAAATCCATTGAGACCTCCTCCCAATGCTAACTTGGAATCACTAAAGGTTATAACAGATCTCGGATCTTAATTGTATCAACTTCATTTTGTTGGTAAACCAAACATTCTGCCATAAATCTTGAGTGCCCTCCTAAGGGTGAGGTGTGTGATTCCAAAAGAATGTCTTGTTTGAGTTGGGAATTCTTACAAAGATATAAGTGATCTTTGTACCATAATGTATCATTTTTCCATATAAATGTATCTAATTTATTGGTATCTTGTTGCAACTTTTGAATGAGTGTCCAAACCTCTTCTTCATTCTTCCATTCATCCCTTTCTTCAATTATCCAATTAGGTTGGATAATAGAAATGACACATAGCAATGCTTCCAAATCCTCATTCTTTCTTGAGAATGCATCTACAACAACATTTTGTTTCCCTTTTTTGTAGATGATTTCAATGTCATAACTCAATACCTCTGTGACCCATTTTTGTTACTCTTCTGAAGATAAATTTTGTTCCAAAAAGTATTTAAGACTATCATGATTTGTTTTTACCTTGAAATGTCTTCCCATTAGGTAAGGTTGTCATTGCTTTAGTGCATGTAGTATTGTCAATATTTCCTTCTCATAAATAGGTTTGTGTAAATACCTTCCCTTGATTGGAAAACTTTCAAAATCAATGGGTCTTCCTTCTTGCATTAATATAACACCAATTCCATTCCCTGAGGCATCACATTCCACAATAAAGCTTTTTGTGGAGTCTGGTGTAGCTAAGACCTGTGCTCGACACATTGCCTCTTTAAGGTGTTCAAATGCCTTTGTTGCTTCTGGAGTCCAAGAAAATGCATATATCTTCAATAATGTTGTTAGAGATGCTGCTATTCTCCCATAATTCTTAACAAACTTGCGATAATACCATGTCAACCCAAGAAATCCTCAAAGATGCTTTATTGTTGTGGGGATTTTCCATTCCTTAATGGATCTAATTTTGTTAGGGTCTACCTTGATACCCTTATGAGATACAATATGACCCAAATATTCCACCTCATGTACTCCAAAGAAATATTTGGAGGTTTTTGCATATAATTGTTTCTCCTCCAATAGATTAGGCACCCTGTCAACATGTTGAACATTATCCTTCCAAGGCTTGTTGTAGATTAATATATCATCAAAAAATACTAACACAAATTTTCTAAGGGTTTGAAAATGGAATTCATTAAACCTTGAAATGTGGAAGGTGCATTAGTGAGGCCAAAAGGCATGACCAAAAATTCATAATGACCTTCATGATTTTTAAATGTTGTTTTAAAAATGTATTCAATCTTCATTCCAATTTGATGATACCCTGAACGAAGATCTAGCTTGGTGAAGTAAATTGCTCCATGTAATTCATCCAACAATTCATCAATGATAGGAATGGAAAAATTATCTTTAATAGTGAGCTTGTTGATATCCCTATAATATAGATGCACACACCATGATCCATCCTTCTTGTGCACCAATACTACTGGAGCATAGAAAGAACTTTGACTAGGTTGAATTATACCAGCCTCTAGCATTTCTGCAACCATACATTCAATTTCACTCTTTGGACCACTGGGATATCTGTAAGGTTTGATGTTTGGAGGAACACTTCCTGGAATCAAGTGAATATCATGATCATAATCACAAATAGGTGGGAGAATTTTGGGAGTCCCAAATGCCTTGGAATGATTTTGGAGATATTTTGAAATAGATTATTTTGATGTATGAACCTCTAGTGAGCATAATTGTGCAATTATGCCTTGTTGTTCTTTATTCAAAATCTTTTTCATGCCATTAGAGATGATTATCTTCCTTGGTTTCCCTACGATACCCCTTATTTCAATTTCTTTTCCTTTCTAAAAAAAAATCAAGAAAAGTTCTTGAAAATTAAAAGCTATCATCCCCAAAGATTGTAACCATTGGACTCCCAGTACAACATCAACACAACCCATTGGAATGGAAAGCATTGGATTATTCAATACATATTCCCCCATGGTTAGCTTGATATTAGGCACTTTCCAGAGCAACTTATAGTTCCTCCATTTGCAACCATCTCTTGACTACCTGGTGTTGGATATAGAAAGCAATTCAATTTCTTGGCTATCTTATAGTGAATAAAATTATAGGTACTACCCGAATCAATCAACACTATTACCTTTTTATTATTATTGATATATCATTCTATCTTAAGAGTTTGAGGAGTGGTGATTCCTGCCAATGCATTACAAGATATGGTCAGATTCATTTCTTCTTTCTCTGGAGTTGGATCTTGGGGTATATCCTCTTCTTTTGATGTTTCTTGTTCATTTTCTTCCTCCTCTTCACAATCTATGTGAAATAATTTATTCTTGGCGCACTTATGACCTTTAGTGTATTTTCTATTAGAACTGTAACAAAGCCCTTTTTCTCTTTTTCCTCCAATTGTTTTAGTGTCAACCTTGTAGGTTGTGGAAGGATAGGAGAATAAACACTTCCATATTTATGGTTGTGAGTGGTAGACTTCCTTATTGCCATAACTTTGCTTTCAAATTTTCTTTCCACCATGAATGTCTTCTCCAATGAATCATGTCCCCAAAGGCAAACCTCATGTTGGATGTTATCTTTTAAAGTACCTATGAAGACATCAACCATATGCTCCTATGGAGTATCTGTTACCCCAATATTCAATTTTTGGAAGTCCTCGATGTGCTCCACCATTGAACCCTTTTGTTTGAGACTTATCAATTGGCTAAACAAGGTGTTTCTCTTTGTATCCTCATAATGTTCTATCATTTCCTCCGTAAAAATTGACCAAGTGACTAGTCATTTATGAGAACAATGTCATCGATACCATACAAGTTGATTGAGTTCGAAATATGACGATGTAATGCGTACCTTTTGTGTGTGTTTCACATCATGTAGATCAAAATATTGCTCCATCTGTAGTATCCATGTTATAGGGTCCTTGCCATAGATCTTCCTCATCTATCTTTTCAATGTGGTGGGTCTCAAACCCAAAATTGGAGTCTCTAAAATCATAGTTTGTATTCATTTTTCCCCTCATCATGATTTTCATGGATTACCTTGTTACCACTGGGAAGTCTTTCTTCTCGCAACTTTTCCAAAGCTTCCTTCTATGTCTTCTTTTAAACCATCATTCAAGAATTTAACGTCTCTTTTTATACCATCTATCTTAACATTCATCATGGATTCCAATTCATTTTTTGTTACTTTTTGCGAGAGTGAAATTTGTTGCACTTGATCTCGTAATTTTGATATATCATGTTTCATTTATTCCTCTTCTTCATGTGTCATAGTATATCTTTCTGGTTTCTTACTAGGTGTATCCATTTTATTTGTTTCAAGGAATTATGGAATCAAACAATGATATCTATGCTTCACTATGCCCTTTGAATCACTTCAAACTAATTTTTCAAACAAAAGTTGTGCAAAATTTAAAAATAATACATAGCTTTTTCTTGCTTTTAGGAGCTTGATCTTGAAATTGTTGTATCTCTGTAATTTCGGCCTCCCAATGTCTGAAATTTGATCCTATGAACTATGAGCCTTATTTCCAATGCCACAATTCGGACCAAGAATGGATTCTTCAATATAAAGTTATGCCAAATCTCCCATGATGACCTAATTATGGACTAGTTCAGTAGAGTGAACTTGTATGGGATGCCACATGTCACTATTTCAACCTTCAGTCCTGAAATTGATATAGAAAAAACTACAGTATGTGCACTTTCAGTCACTTTTCACGGAATTCAAATCTGTGCTTGAAAAGAAAGTTATGATTATTTTTCTTAGGTCACTTGTTTGAGACTCAATTATGGAGCATGCAGAAATACTAACTTTTTCACACCATATCTTAGGAAATATAGTGAACCAAGATTTGAAATTTCTACATTAAGTTCACCAAAATTTAGTCTCCACTTGTTTGAACTTTTAACCTTTTAAACTTCGTAGAAAAAAAGGTTATAGAGAAAATTCCAATATGACTTGTTTGAAGCAACGAAATCATAGAATCCAAAGCTTTGATACTAAAATGTTATGTAACCAGATCACAAAGCAGAAAAGAAGATAGATCAACAACTTGAAAATTAGCCTCTTCGAGGGGGAAACCTCTTTTACATCACATAAATGAACAATTCTTGGATGATACAAATGACAAGGCCTTCTTGGTATATATAGGAGTCTAAGGGGTCACAATATAATCAGAGCCTACATAACAATAATAATGTAAAGGCACAACAATAACAATATGGGAGCTACATGGGCACAACAATAACAATAGGGGGCTACAATAATAATAACAATAAGGGGGATACACTAGTATTATAGGGACCTAACATTAAAGAAAACCTTCCAAGGACCCCAAACAAGATGAGTAGCAATTAGTTCAACATTGAAGTGAAAGACTATTTGAGGGGAATTGGGTATTTTTTAGACTTTGGCCTTATAAGGAATATACTCTATGAATAAAAAACTAACTCCAAAATTTTATAAACCCTACAAGGTCCTTAAGAAGATTGTACAAGTTGTTTATGAGTTATATTTTCTTTATTTTCGAATTCATAAGGCCTTTCATGTATCTTTTCTATAAAAGGTTTGGGAACAGACTATGCCAATATAGATAAAACTTTAACATTGGATGAAGAAGGAAAGTTGATTCTTGAACCAAAAACTGTTATTTTTTTCCAAGAAAAAAGTGCAATTTTCATTAATAAATAAGAAAATTACATATTGTATCATCAAAGTGAAATGCATAAATCACCAGTAAATGGACTAATCATTCAAACCAGTACAATGTTTTATAGTTCAATATTTACAATAAAAAGCATAATATTTACATAAATATGTAGAAGCATAAATGTCCAATAAGTGCATAGAGATAGATAAAAAAAATACAACAAAAAATGACGAATGATCTATGTAGATCATTCTGATATAAATCCATCCAACTCAATGAATGGGCAATGGAAAAATTGGTAGAACTCCTGATCTCGTAATTCTTGAATCAACCACTACCCCCTCATCTGCTGGGCGACCTCCTTGGAAAGAAAATCAATGACCTTATTCCTTTCCCTGTATATATGAGAGCATACAATAAAATAAAAATGTGATTTTAGAGTGATGACTTCATCCAATAAGCCCCTAAGTGTGTGCAAGTGACAATGATATGCAGAGTTGATCCATTTTATAACAAGCTTTGAGTCCCCATAGATTTGAATTTTGTGGCAGTTTTGTTCTAGAGAAAAAACGAGAAGGTAGTTGAGATAGTTTAGTTCAACATAGTTGTTGGTGCCTCTCCCTAGACCCACTTTTATTTTGAAGTAATGTGAATCATTAAAGTGAAGTACCCCCCCACCCCCCCGACCCCCACATCTAATGATCTGTGTTGACCCATCGAAATAAGCTCAGGGGACATTCTTTTTTATTACTTCCAGAGTGATGACCCAGGCAAGGTGGTGTCCAGAATCCTCAGGGATAAAATGATAAATAGCAACAATATAGTTGCGAGTGGCCAGCCAATGGGTCATTGCATCTTGAAAAATAATATGATTCTTGGTCAGCCAGATACCCCAGTAGACAATCAAAGGGATGTTTCTGATTTTTTGTGTAGCAGCAGCATTCCACCAGCTTTACCAACCACCAGATAAATGAGGCCCATCCCATATGAGAAAAATGTTGAGGGAGGCAGTGATCTGGAACCACACTTGTCCAGTCACTGGGCAATGAAGGAATAGGTGATCAATATCCTCAGCATTTTCCTTGCAAAGGCAACATCTAGACGGACCATGAAAGGCACGACGCATTAGGTTGACCTCTGTGGGAATTTTATTCGATAATATACACCACATAAAGAGACAAGTTTTGTGAGGATCCTTAAGCTTCCACAGCGGGTGCTGCCACCATCTCACCTCCACCGGATCCAGTGCACTAATTAGTGTAGTGTATCCATCCCTGGGGATATATCGACCATGTGGTGCATTTTCCCAAATGATTTCATATTCCTTTAAAGTAATCCTGATGTTAGCTTCCTCTAATGCACCAATAAAACGATGTGACACACTGCTCCATCTGCCCAGAATACCGAGATCCAATGCATTAAGCCATTTCTGGGAGATCCAGTTTGAGTTTCTAACATTTGCTATATGAGAGAGTTGGGTGATGCCATCCGTTGCAAGGATTTGTCGAAGCTCCAATGGTAGTATGTGTGCATTACCACATCCAGACTAGGAATCTATACCCAGTCGTACCTGCTCATAATTTCCAATTCGCTAAGCCAATCCTTCCTGAATGACTCTAATAGACTGAGAGATAGCCTTCCAAATGATAGATGCACTAGTAATGCCCTGGGCCGGCTTGCAAATCTAGTCCATGATAGATAGAGGGTGAATGTATTTAAAACATACCACCTCTTTCCATAAGCTTTATGATGTGATAATCTGCCACCCCATCTTCGCAGCGAGTGCCTCTGAAAATAAGTGTAGATCCTTTATGCCCCATCCACCCCAATTTTTTTTATTTCCCAATTCTGTTCCAACAAACCCAGTAAAAATTCCTTCCAAAATTTCCCCCTGACATAAGAATCGACTACAAAATTGTTGAATTCTATTTATTATGACTTTTGGTATCTAGGCAAGGGTCATCCAATATACTGGGATGGCCTCCAGTACAAATTTGATCAGGGTGAGCCTACTCGCTCTGGAAAGCCATCTCTACTCCCACATGTTAATGTGTCCTTCAATTTTTGTAATGGGTCATGACCAGTCTGCAATACGATAACCATTTGGCTTGAGCCTGAATCCGAGGCATTTGAGGCCCATCTCCAGTTATTTCCTAACAAATTGAAAATGATTTATAGCATGTCTTTACTCATTTTGTAAGCATGACACCAGCAAGATGGTAGACTTGTTGAAGTTGGGCTCCATACCTGTAGCTTTACAAAATAGGGATAGAATTTTCTTGAAACAAGTGGTATCATAGATAGAACCATTTCAAAAAATAAGAACATCATCTACAAATAATATATGTGAGAGATAGGAAACTTCATATATCTTTACACCTCCTAGTGATCCATCAGCACGGGATTTTGTTAATATTCTACTTAGCCCCTCCATGATCAAAATAAATAACAATGGTGATAATGGACATCCCTATCGCAGACCATGTTTAGCATGAAAAAACCTAGATGTAGTCCCATTGATGAGAATGCTATATGATGTAGATGTGAAACAACACATGATCCAATTTATGAAAGAGTGAGGGAAACCAATATGGGTAAGAATAAGCTAAAGATATGTCCAATTGGCTTGGTCAAAAGCTTTAGATAGATAATTTTTTAGAATGATACTCTTAATGTTCTTAATCTTGACCAAATGGATCCCTTTTGTGTTGTCCCAATGGCTTCATGTATCTGGCGTTGATTTAGGAAAGTGAATTGTTCCTTGGAAATAATCTTGGATAAAATAGGCTTAATGCGGATAGCAATAATTTTTTTAATTATTTTGTATATACAGTTGCATAAGGAGATGGGCCGGTACTCATCAAAGGTTTGAGGGTGATCAACTTTGGGAATTTGAGCAATAAAGGTTGAGTTGAAACCTTCATACATGTGACCAAATAGTTTGCAATCCTCAATAACCAATAGGAGATCAAACCCAATATGATTAAAGAAGGTAAGGTAGAATTCCATAGGCCATCCATCAGGTCCCAGGTTCTTATCTCTTTTGAACCATTTCAGGACAACTTCAATTTCTCCCAAAGTCACCAGTTCATTTAGAGACTCTGTATCATCTGCCTCCACAAATCTAGGTATCGATTCAGTAATGCGAAGTATCTCAGAAATGGTAGCTTCCCTAGGCGCTTTGAACATTTGTGAGAAACGTCTGATGCCCATATCTACAAGCTAGTTGAAAGTGTTGGCCTCCCTACCTATCCATTCCCTTAAACTCCAGATTGTGTTACTTATTTTCCTCCCTCTGGCACATTGTTGAAAGAACTTTGAGTTTTCGTCCCCAAACTTTAGCCAAATCGTTTTGCTCTTCAATATCCATGTTTCCTCTTGTTGTCTTAGGAGGCAGATCTTTTCAGTATCCAATCTTATCAGATGGTCCTTAGTTTCAGTGGTTGTATAAATTTCAATACCCAAGTTTTTCTACTCCCTAATGTCAGATTCAATTTTTTGTATGGTGGCCTCATCCTTTTTCTTTTTTTCTTTGGCCCATCTAATAGTTTTGTGTTTGATACGAACTAAATTTCTTGCAATCACTTCAGTCGAAGAAGAGCTACTGTCATGTCCATAGTGAGTCCAAGAATCCATGACTAACTTATGAAATTTAGCTTTGGCAAGCCAAGTGGCATTAAATTTGAATGGGGAGTTTGGCTTGTGATTAGAGTTCATAATTTCCAAAAATATTGGGAAATGGTCAGATATACCCCCCGATCCCACCCATTGTCGAATTTTGTCCAAAATTTCCAGCAAAGGTGCTTTTATCATGAAACTATATAGTCTTCTAGCCAGAGCATCCTCTCAAGTTCTCCTATCCCTCCAAGTCGACAGAATCTTAGCTAAGTCAATGTTCATGAGGTTGTTGGAGTCCATCAAATATTCAAAATAAGTCATTAAAGGTCATTTTGTGCTCTATTTCCCTAGGATTCAACATGACCCAAAGAGAAATTTATGTCTCCCCCAATGATTTAATTATTTGTCTGCATGAAATCTGCATTCAACAGCTTGTCTCAATAAGCCTCCCTATTATGTTAGGGACCATATATCCTAATCAGTCTTAGGAAAGTATCAATATCAATGGCTCTGAAATCAGCCCCCAAATATCCTTCACTCCCCCAGATATTGTTTAGCTTGATAGTCTTTTTGTTGAAACCCAAAGCACATCCCTCGGATCTCCCTCTTACATCCAATGTATGGAAATTCTAGTCTGGAAGCATGTTCAACAATATCTTGTAGATGGAGACCCCATCGTCCAAAATCTCTTGTAGTAATAAAACATCAATCATATGCGATCATAAAAGCCTCCTAAGGGCCAGTTTCTTGTCCAAGCTCACCAAACCCCTGCAATTGAAGGAAAGGCACTTCATGGGGTAACCCTATCTGGGTTTCATTTTTCTCTAAGAACTCGATCAATAAGAGTCTGGATGCCAGTCACCACCTCAATACCCACTCGTTGAATGGCTTTGGATAAATTTGATTGTCTGCCCCGAGGCAATTTGTGTGCTTTAGATGGAATAGGGTCCTCACCTAAACCAAAAGTGAGGGTTCGGGGAAAGGGTAGTGATCACATATTGTATCTATGAGAACCACTTGAGTTAGAATCCTCCCAAGTGTGAATAAAGGGAGGGTCCAAGGTAATGGTCGGTACAGAGTTCAATGCAAAGTGGGGCATCGATATCACTAGACAATTAATGAAACTCACTTTACATGCAGCAATACCCAATCCCGAAACAACTAATGATGACAATGCATTTTCAGTATTCATAAAATTATGAGAAGAGGGGGGAGAGAAATTAAGAGCACCTGGAAATAATTCAGGGTCCCTTGATTGTGAGCAAGTGACCTGAGCATCAAATGTCTGGGAGCCCTCTTGTTGAGATGCCTCCACATCCATTCTACACCTCGACTGGGGTTCCTCCGAGTGTGATACAAGAGTTTCTTCAACCTTCGAAGTAGTCTAGGTACCAGCAGAGATATTCTTGGGGGCTCAGGATGATTCCCGGTGATAAGAGGACAGTCTTTATACAAGTGTCCCACATTATGGAACCTCCTGTAATGAAATGGCATCCCATCATAGTCCAAAATGTGCTAAGGAATAATATCCCCAAGCTAGAGCCAGTGTCTCTCCACTAGACCTTCCCGCGTGTCCAAGTGCACCAGTATCCTGGCTATGGCCAGACATCCAATATCAATGTATGAACTTTCATGGTCCAGATAGACACCAAGATCATCCTCTATGCATCTAAAAATCTCCTCGTACCAAAATTGTAATGGCAACCCTGAGAGCCTTACCCAAATCGACCCCTCCCCCAATTTTTCCTTCCCCGGGTTGAAAAGGGGCGACCATCTCTTGAGCATCACTGGATTCATCTCAATATGTCATTATCTTGTTAGAACCTAGCTAGTTGGTTCTGACTGCGGGAAGATAATTGTGAACCATCCCTGGGTCATGGTAATAACTGCTAACAATTGGTCCATTAAGTGACCCCAAATATCCACAGTCCACCTTTTTAAACGCGCAGGGGTATAGTTTTGGCCCCAGACTCTTCCAACCAGCACTGTGCTTTCTGTGAAAGCTTCTTGGGCCATGTTGATTCCTTCACCAAAAACCAACATACGCCCCCTTTCATGCACCTTGGAGCACTTGGATTTTTAATTCCCTTATGACCTTTGAGCATGAGCTACTACATGCTACCCTTCCCCCCTGCTGGTTATCGTCCAAGTCCAAAGACTTGTTTTTCTCTGGCCCTAGTTCTTGCTGAGTGATTCTATTGGAACATCCATAAATGCAGGCAGTAGGAGCAAGTATCGAACCTCGAGGGTTAGCTTCGGTTGCACATGGTGTGCTATTGTTAAACAAACACATGGGCAACAACAGAATATGAAAGATAAAACATGAGAGTACATTTTTTATTAACAAAACATATACATTTATAGTACATGGTTTGACCATTGGGTTCCACATTCCAAGGTCTCTTGGACTTCGTTCGTCTATTCAGCTTCCACACTAACCCTTAGAGGATTAGGTATCCAACATTCCCCCCCTAATCTGAAGGGTTATGTATGAGTCCAAGAAGAAAATTGTAATACAAAATGTGCAAAAAAGGCATGGCACACTAGGCTGAATGTGCTCTCTGAAATGTTGGTATAAAGGGCGGTGGTTTAAGGATGACCACCAACACTGGAACGCTTAGTGCAGTTCTCGAAACTCTTCCAAAACTGGCAAGAAGCTGAAGTCTTCTGCTAGAGGAAGTGCTCCTATTATTTTGAAGAGGGAAACCTTCAACTATGAAAGGGAGGTCTCACCCCGCATAAAAGGGAGAACTTCAACCTGAAAAGGGAGGTCTCAACCTGTGATGGTTTAAGGATGACCAACAACTTTGGAATGCTTAATGCAATTCCTGAAACTCTTCCAAAACTGGCAAGAAAGTTGAAGTCTTCTGCTAGAGGAAGTGTCCCCAATTTTGTTCCTGGAATTCTTCCGAAACTGGCAAGAAGCTAAAGTCTTCTGCTAGAGGAAGTGTCTCAGATTACCAACTGAAGGCATGCTCAGGGGCATCTTTATCTTTGGCTACAACTCTGAAACTGGTGTGCCAGGTTGTGGCTCAAGCTCGCTTGATGTGGCTTTGAAGCTTGTAGATGACCATCATTTCCCCCCCTGTCAGATACAAGGTGAGATGATGGAGAAAACTCAACAGCAAGACTGTTCAATACTCTGGAACAAATTCTGACATGTGACTGGAATATCTTCTTGGTTGTTGATGCCCATTGCCAAGAAGCGATCCATGCAAGATGAATCTTTGTTCTTGTAGGACGTTTGTTTCTGAATCATCTGTTTGAAGAATGACTGGTTTTATGACAGCGCTTACATGGATGAAGATAAAAAAAATGATCTTTCAAATGGCCAACTCAGTCACAGTGTTGGCATTTCACAATCTGTTGTTGTTGCTGTTGCTGTGGAAGAGGGGCAGAGTCTAGAACAGTTGACAATGAAGTGTCACGAGGAGCAGGTGAACTGTCATGAGTGAATCCAGCACTTTGAAATTGGATTGGTTTGGAGTATTATGGAATATGAAAGGACTAGTCCTTGTCATATCCAAGACCAATTTTGTGCTTGTTGTGGACAAGTTGTTCCCAAGGTCTGATGATGGGCTTGGGAAGTGCAGACTGAACTTCTACATCTGCATGTAACCTTGCTACTTTGTTTGGTACTAAATCTGAATGAACTGTAACATTATTAACATGCTGCTGATGGGTGGTTGTCTAAATGTTCTGAACAAAAACACGTTCAGAATGATGACTTCTTTGTTTTAATTCTTCTTGTTGTAGCTTTGTCTCAAGCTCCAAAAACTCAATATTCTCCTGTGCATTTTGTAGACATATTTTAATATTGAATAGAGAGGTTTTGTTGATATTAACCATCTCATCAATAGTGGAATGTATTAGAGTATTTAACAACTCTAATGCATTATCAAGTCTGGTCATTTTCTTCATTATCTTATACGTTAAAGAAACTGATCACAACTATCAACCAGTGAAAAAGAAGCAACAATCACTGCAATATCCTTTATAAATGTCAGCAAATGATCAGTGACCTAACGTCCACCTTCAAGATTAAAAAACTTCCAAACTGTTGAAGTGTGTGTACACAGCTAAACTTGCATAAATTCTAGCAAAATGCAAAATGACTCTAAATCAGAAAATTACAATAGTATTTACTATCAACAAAATTTGGTTTGCTTGGACAAGTGGCCAGATTCCAATATTGCGCACCAGTGCACAAAATTTCATACAGACTGTCTCGGTTCAGGTGGTTTGCCACAAAAAAGACCTTCTTGAACACCTTATTGAATGTGAGCAGACAGATCATAGTAAACTATAACAGGACGAGATTCTCCAAGCAAAACGATGCAACTACTACTCCACCGCCAGCGATGAGCTCTCTCAGCCTTTGCCAAAAATAAAATATGGGGAGAAGAATGGCATTAGAGAAACTCCAGACACATGCGAGAGATCTTAATGAAGCCGTAAATGCCTATTTCAATGAAGGAGAACATGTTCTAACATGAACAGATCGCGATGAAGATCCCCAACCTGATTGGATGGAACAGAGTGAGCCTCCTGAAATGGAAGTTCGATACCCGGTTGAGCCTTTCCATTCTCTTCCTACAAATTTTCTTGCAATTTGACCAATAAATCAAGGATTATTTGGTAGTCCTATATTTGATGGGAGAAGTACATCTTGCATGCCTTTTAGGAATTCAATACCACATGTTTCTCATCCAAGAAATGTGAGAACTATTCCAATTGAGTCAAAGCATGATATACGTTTATGAATCAGTTATCCGCAGATTCATAGTTCTCAGGCCGGCACTCAACGCATTCAAACGGATGATACCATGTCAGGAAGGCACTCAACTCTTTTAAATGGATGGTTAGTGGTCAGAGAATATGAAACGTTTTGGTGTCTGGTGTCTGAGCATAAGCAGAAATCACAAATAGAATATGTCAGGGTAGCACAGGTGTGGCAGACAGAACGCAGCTAATGAAGGCTAGGCCAACGCTATTCAAGGCAGCTCAGACCAGTTGCTCAGGGAATAACAACATCTCATTTTTTTTTTTTTTTAACTAAAGGATAAACCCTTGGAAAGAAAACAGGCCACACATCATGGCTCTGATACCATGTTAAACACACATGGGGAGCAAGAAAGATATGAAAGATAAAACATGCAATACAATTTTTATTAACAATAGATATACAATTATAGTACATGTGGTGACCGTTGGGATTCACATCCCAAGGTCTCTTGGACTGCTTTTGTCCATTCGACTTCCACACTAACCCATTTAGGATTAGGTGTCCAACAGAAAGGATAACCCTACAATGGTGAAATTTCACTAGGGTACAAATCTTGGACTACGAGGGAGTTCCATTTAGATGCAGAAAGTTCCATATGGTTGGGCATCTATTCAAAGAATGCCCTTTGGTTGTGAAATCCTAGGAAACAGTAGTAGGACAAGAAGTTGGCATTGACAAAGGAACCTCTGTCATCAATAGGAAGCATCCAGAGGCCGCCCCTAATCTACCTCGGAAGGTGCCCTCATCCAGGCCGATGTAGCATAACTCAGGAACACCTTCAGGGCTGCAATCCCCTCCTCTATCTCGAGCTAGGGCAGCTGCTGAAGTGGCTCATACAATGGGTATTCCTCTTCTCTCATCCCATAATCTATCTTATGTCAATGGATCTTCTTCTCAGCATATGCATATTGCATTGAATTTTCATTGTTCCATCTCCCCTGTCTCCATTACCTACACACCCCTCCCCCACCATTTGGTAGATTCCACCACCTCCCACACTACCCACCCGAAGAAACCCCGCTCACTCCCCCCATATCCCTTGGCACCCTCCCATTCCTATAATCTTTGATCACGAATCCCCATTGGGGACACTCATCTATTGAACACGGGCCTTGGCTTGTCTCTCTCTTCATCTTCCATTAAACCCCTTCAAGGGTGCAAATCATATCTCTCACATGCTATCCTTCATGCAGGGGCTAAGGTGATCTCGAGTAGACAATCCTCTTTAGACCAGGTTCTTAGAGCAAAGAAAACCCTAGGCATGGTTCTTCCATGAATTTCCTCTCCTTTAACTGTAGGGGTTTGGCTAGTTCCCCCAAAAAACTAGCCCTCCTTAGACTATTCACTACTGAACTAGTTGATTTAATCCTCCTACAAGAAACCCTAGGGGAAGCACAACATACTACAAAGATTCTATAGCCTATATGCCTTGGGTGGGTGTTCATTGCCCTAGATGCTATGGGACGATCAGGTGGCTTGGCCTTGGGATACAACCTGTGTTCTCTAAATCCCAAATCAACCTGGGGAGGAAAGGGATACATTGGGTTTGATTTTTTTCTCAGCTGAATTAGGAATAGATTTTCGAGTCATGAATGTTTATGGGCCATGCCAAGGGAGGGAGGCCTTCTGGAATCACCTCCTCAATCTCTCCTTGTCCTCTGCTGACAACCTCATTTTGGGAGGGATCTTAACTTTTCCATTGGTTACAGTGAATCCTAGGGATCATTGGCTCAGATTGATCCACTCTCACATACCATGGGAAACCTCCTTGAGCAGGCCTAGCTTACAGATGTTCCTATGAATAAGCCTCTACCTACATGGAGGAATGGGTTGGAGAGGTCGCCCTTGCTAGAAGACTGGATCACTTTGTCATTAAAAATCTTTTGTTGCAACGTTTATCTCATTATAGACAGTGGGTTGGGTCAGGAGGCATATTTGACCACTCACCTATCTACCTAGAAGTATCCTGTCCATCAATCAAACCAAGGGCCCCTTTCAAGTTCAAATCTTTTTGACTCCAAGATCCCTCCTACATCAAGATAGTCATTAATCACTAGACACAAAACCCACCCTCTCAATATCATACATGGGTTGAAGGTTTTTGTCAAAACCTTCTTTAGCTCAAGAAGCTCACTATCAAGTGGGCTAAGGATAAACAACAGAAGGATAACCATATCCTCTCCTCTATGGAAGTAGCCTTGGTGGACCTTAATGATGACAACAACAGGGGTTTCATGAGTGCTGAAGACAAATCCAACCTGATTGAACTTGAAAACAAAAAAGAAAAAATCCTGAAGGATCGGGAGGAAACTTGGAGACTCAAGAACCGTGCTATCTAGCTCAAAGCAGGGGATGAGAAAACTTGGAGACTCAAGAACCATGCTATCTAGCTCAAAGCAGGGGATGAGAACACTAGGTACTTCTAAAACTTTACCAAAGGAAGGAAAGCCTCCAATACTATCTAGCAACTGCCCACCCCTAATGGAGGATCTGTGAAAACCTTCCACTATCTCTCACAACTGGGCATATCACACTTTAAACACCTTTTTAAGGAACCTCCTATTTCAAACCTGGTTGAGATCATTCGAGTAGTAGGGCATTTCCCAAGATTTGTCAACTAGGATATAGTCGATGAGATCACTTCACCTATCACTAGAGATGAACTTGAAGGGACTCTAAAATGGTTCCAAAAATATAAAAGCCCTGGGCCAGATGGTTGGCCTATTGAGTTTTACCTAGAATTCTTTGAAATCATCAGGAATGACCTTCTCAATGTAGTCGAAGAGTGTAGGACATCTGGGAGAATGTATGAAGCCATCAATACCAATTTCATTGCTCTCATCCTGAAATCAGACTCCCCTGCATCTTACAATGATTTCCATCCCATCTCACTCTACAATACAATATACAAAATCATTGCTAAGATCATTTCAAATTAGCTTCATCCCATTCTATACCACCACATCTCCCTTGAGAAATTTTCTTTCCTCCATAACAGGTAGATCCATGAAGCCATAGGCACAGCCTAGGAAGCCATTCACTCTATCAAATCTAAGAGCTTGAAAAGCATAATTCTCAATATTGATTTGGCCAAGGCCTTTAACCAAGTAAGTTGGCTCTTCATAAAGATGATCCTGATCCACTTAGGATTCCCTATAGCTTTCACTAACTGGATTATCTGTTGCATAAACGTTTCCTCCTTCAACATTCTGATTAATGGCTCGACATCCCATTTCTTTCAAGGAAAATGAGGGCTGAGGTAGGGGTGTCCTCTATCACCTCTACTGTTCCTTTTAGTGATAGAAGGTCTTAGTCAGCTCATCACCTCTACAAAAAGTGAGGGAAGACTAAAAGGCTTGAGAATGAATGAGATCTCACACCTCACACACTTGCTCCTTGTTGATGATGTCTTGATTTTCCTAGATGGCAGCATTATGGACTTGGCCTCCTTCCATGAGATTCTTACCCTCTTTGAAAAAGCTATAGAAATGGATACAAATCAGACAAAATCTATGATTACTCTGACCCATACTACCCCAGAAGAGGTCAAAGCTACCCAAATGTATTTTCATTACATTCCTCACAACCTCTCAGATGGCCTCAAATACTTTGGTTTCCGAATAAAACCCCACAACTATTAGATTGCCAACTAGATCTGGTTAGTGATAAAACTAGAGAAGGGGTTGAAAATTTGGAATCATAGATTACTCTCTAGAACAGGGAGACTTTTCCTGATTAAATCTATCTAGAAGCCACCTCAGTATATTGGATGTCTCTTACCTGGATCCCTCAAGGAATCCTCAGCTGTATACAACAGATATGATGTCGATATCTATGGAATGGCCATAAGGAAGTTAAAACATTTGCTTGCGTAAGCTGGAAGAACATTGGCCTACCAAAGCAATGGGGGGGGGGTTGGGGGTTAAAAAATTTGTCTAATTTTTCTCATGCTCTCACAGCCAATATGATATGGTCTCTTCTCACCACAAAAGACCTCTGGACAACTGTGACATACCACAATTACATTTTGCCTCAGCAAATTTTGGACTGGGTTCGTCATCAAAACTAGTCTCGTGGGGGAATATCCATTGTATGGAAAGCAATATTATAAACAATACCTTTCATCAGAGCTCGATTGGCATGGCACATCAACAATGGTTCCTCTATGTGACTTGGCATTAATCCTTGGATATGTGGGGGTAACAGATACCTCCTACCCTCGGACCTCTTACAACATCTTAATCACTAGAATATCATGACGACTTCTCAGATTTCCAATCAAGAGCTCAGCTCTATTTTTAGCCAACGCTAGTGATTTTCTCAAGAAGTAAACATTCTTGTACAGTGGCAGCACACATGGGATTTATACCTCAAGGCTCTATTCGAAGCACATATAACCCTCAATCAGGACCCTAATGTTTTAGTATGGACACCAGCTGACCATGGGAAATATAGTCCCAAGGGATATATCCATCTTCTACAGTCCCGTAAGCCTATCCATATTATTGAATGGTGGCAACAGTTATGGAGACTGAAAGCACCCCCATGGGCCCATCTCTTCATGTGGTGCATATTAAGTAACAAAACTCCCATAGGAGAAGTGATTATGCACAGATCCATATTCAGGCCGAGCTGGTGTGTGGTTTGTAAACAATCAACTGAAACAAATGAGCACCTATTCTTGCTCTGCCCTTTTTCCACACAATTATGGAAAGTTGTAACACAACAAATCTCAATGAGAAATGCATGGCAAGGTTCTACAATTCTTCAAGCTTGGAACAAATGGATTATAGTGCACCAGAGACAAAAAGCTCAATGTTTACCCCTAATTATTTGTTGGACCTTATGGCTTGCTCGAAACCGCCTTATATTTCAAAATGATTCCATTTGTTGGCATCTACTCATCGCCAAGATAGCAGCAGTCTTCTATGACATCCCTGATGAGGAAACATCACACACCCGTAAAATCACGGGACTTGGTAGCATTGAAAAATCTCGGTCATGAGCTTTCTTCAACAGAGGTGCTCAACCTCAAGGCAGTGGGGGGGGGCGGTTTCTATTTATACCTCTCATATCAGCATTACTACAAAGTCAAATTAGGACTTGGGGAAGGAACCAATAACTATACTGAACTTATCACTCTCATACATTTGCTCCACTTTGCACTTACACATAATGGCACCTCCTTACAGATATTCAGAGACTCAAAAATAATCATCAATTGGTTCAATTCAATAAATCACTATCATGCTATATCTCTTCAAAACATTTTGAATGAAGTATTCAATCTCAAAGCAGGATTTAATATGGTCTCTTGTCAACATATATATAGGGAACACAATGAAGATGCTGACAAGCTTTCCAAGGAGGGCTCGCTACTTCCCCGAGGCTTGTGGGTAATCGTTGAGCAGCAGGACTCAGAGATCTATCAATATCATCACAGGCCATATATAGACCAGGATTAATATAGGGTGGAAAGACCCTAAGTTGTATCAACGTTTTTGTGTCTTTTATTTGAGTAAATGCATAGCCACAACAATATGTGTGTATATATACATACATATAATAATAGTAATATATTAATATATAATATAATAATATTATATTATTATAGTATATATGTTTATATATGTATAATATTGTTATAAGTTATATGGATATGTAATCATGTATTTATGTGTATTTATTGTATATGTATTATGTAGATGTTAGATATTTAACATCTAATACAATTATTACATATTACATATATACATTAATCTAATTTCTATATTATATATATAAATATATATATATATATATATAATATATATATATTTTTTTTTTTTTTTTTTTTTTTTTTTTTTTTTTTTATTTTTTTTTTTTTTCTGTTGAAAAAAGAAACAAAGTCCTTTTTTACTGGAAATGGCAAGCCCATATTTTTGTTACAGCTAATTATTGTACAAAGGTTTATATGATCATCAGATACAGCATATGCCAATATGCATCTACTCCATGTAATTTTTCCTTATAATTAAAGATTGCGATTTTTTTCTTTGGAAAAAAAACCCAACAATTTTATTGATTATAATAATATCTCCTCACTTTCTAATCCTAATCTTGTTTCCCTAAGTCCCCAATTATTTTCCTCCCCTTCATTTCTCTGACTCTAACAATATCCTCTCCAATTAACTCTCTTACTAATTATAATTTAATTAATAATAAACCCCTCATTAATAATAATTTATTGAATAATACCTCTAACAATAATAATAATAATGAGAAAACTAATAATTCTCTTAACATATGTAGTAATTTGAATAATATGACTCCTAACAACAATAATAATACCTACCCTTAGTTGGATTGGCTTTAAAAGAAAACCCATTTTATCTTGAAATGTAACACAAGCACAATGACCGAGGCATGTCATGCAAAATGCTAAGGGTACAAAAGCCAAAGGTGTAGAAATTATGGCCAAACTCCATAGGACTGAGGGACGGGGATAAATGCACCAAACTCTTTTTTCAGGATTTTCAACAACAACAAGATTTTGAATACATCAAAGCCATTCAGATTAAGAAATGTAGGCTCATTAAGAACAAATATACTTTTCAAATATTGTAGCCTACCACAAACTAATGTCACATCTAGCACTTCAATGAGAAGTCTAATGAAGCGGTCTGGAGATATGGCTCTTCTTACAACCAATTTCCTTTTCCAATTATTAAAATAAACTCCAACTAGAAAACTAGGGGGAGGAGAGAAAGGAAAATATTTTTTGGAATTAGAGGAAGAAGTTGGCCATGGATGATTCAAAATTAAACAGGAACGCAAAAAATTACAAATATAACCATAAATACAAAGATGCAGTATAAATAACACTTCATTTCATTAATATCAAACATTGAAATATGCTTACAAAAAGAATGGAAATAAGACTAGCTCAGGCAATGGTAGCTTATCTTTGAGAAGAGATGTGGTGGCTACATGTCTCAACACTATATTACAATGAGGCTCAAAGGCCTATTTATTATTGAGAAACAATGGAAAACCCTAAACATCCAAAAACCTAACCCTAGGAGATGAAGCGCCAAAACTATGGGCCTCATTTGGGTAAATTGGTAAATCAACTTCCTAGGGTCGTAACTTTGGCATACGATCTCCGTTTGGCTATCACAATACCTCGTTTCGAAGATCTCAAAGAGAAAATCGAAAGAAAATAGGCAAGCCATTTTGTGACCTTTTCAATCTCTCTGTTCTCCCTAAAAACTATGTCTAGGGCCTCAAAACGGTTCCAGAAGTTCAAGACCCGAAAAACTACCAAAAATAGTAAATTATGCTACAATTAAGGAAACCAAAAAACTAAAAGAGACAATGTTGGGGGTCCAAATGGAATAGGTAGGTGGCCACCAATATCCACCTGGATCACTCCTCCCCCTTCGGAAGAAATGGTCGCCATTCCGTTGAGTTCCTCCATGGGATGAGGAAACTTCAGTTGAACTTGATCCTTGCTGAGCCACTTTCCTTGGTGAAGGAGTTGGCCTGCTTTGACAACTCGATATAGTTGGATCCTTTGTTGTCAAATGTTCTTGATCTGTGTGTCCATGATCCAGTCAGTTTTGGCTTGTTCCATGCAAACTGGATTTAACTCTGTAGGTGTGAGCTATTCTACAATGTCTGATGTGTCTAGCAATGGTGGGAAGTATGGTCGAAGTTGGTCCACATTGAAAATTGGGTGCAGGCCAAGGAATGGGGGAATGTTGAGCTCAAATTCATTATCTCCCACCACCTTGGTAATGATGTAAAGACCATATCGGAGCGGTTTGAGTTTTTGATAGGCTCCAGTAAGGCATTCCTTCTACTAATTCAACCAGACTTTTTCACCCACCTGAAACTTGTGTGGCACCCGATGTTGATCATGTCGCTGCTTGTACTTGGCATTTGATTTCTTCATAATGTCGTGGACCTACTAGTGGATATGTTGGATGTGCTCAATGAAGTTGTTTGCCTTATCGGTTTCGGACTGGACATGAGCTGAATCTACATGAGTAGCTACAAATGACATGGCCACATCAATGGGACATAGTGGCTCGAATCCCAAGCCCGCTTGAAAAGGGCTATGGCTAGTAAAGTTGTGGAGAGCCCGATTATAGCTGTACTGGACATAGGGGAGGCTCTCATCCCATGTGCGTGGATGCTTTGAGTCGTACATTCGCAGAAGGTGTACAATCATCCTATTGATGACCTCTATCTGGCCATTAGTTTGGGGATGGAAAGCTATGGACTTAGTGAGTTTGGTGTCCAACATCGACCGGAGACTGGACAAAAGTGTACTGAGGAATCTGCTGTCCCGATCTGAGATGATAGATTGTGGGATCCCAAAGTGTACCCACACTCAGTCAAAGAAGATAAGAGCAGTGGCTTCCGCTATGAAATTCTTCTTGTAGGCCACCATAATGGCCATCTTCAAGAATTTGTCGACAACTACAAAAACACAGTTGTTTCCATGCTTAGTAGAAGGAAGGCCTGACATGTAATCCATGGAGATGGATTCCCAAGGTCGACTAGGGGTAGGCAACAAAGTATATAGTCCTTGCTTCTTGATGGTCAGTTTGGCAATGGTGCAGGCAGTGCAGGATGTGATGTACTTCCCAACATCTTTTCAAAGATTTGGCCAATAGAAATACTTCTGCAGTACTGCCACTGTTTTCTCAACCTCGAAATTCCCAGCAACCTGACTGTAGTTTGGTTCCAAAATCATCTTGGCACGCTCTTTTGAAGGAACAAAAAGGTGTCCTAGGTGACATATTAGGGCATCCTAGAGGTGAAAATCTGGAACTTGTTGACCCTCCAAGAGTGTCTGGTATGTGTGGTTGAATTCTGGGTCACTTTTGTAGAGAAGTGGCCAATCATAAGTCTCATGCTCACAAGATTTGAGCATCTTGGTTAATGCCATGATCGGTGGTTGGTGGAGGCAATATGCAACATTATTGGTGCTTCCCTTCTTATAATTGATATTCAAATGGAATTTTTGCAAGTATGTGGACCACTTCTAATGGTGATCATTCTGCAACTTCCCTTGCGTCTGTATGAATTGCAGGGGCCAGTGGTCTGTGTGGATGACCGTTTTCTTCCCCAAAATGTAATACTTCCATTGTCGGAAAGCCTACACAATGGAATACATCTCTTTGTCATAGGTAGGATAATTCTGAACTATGTTTGAAAGTGTCTCACTGTGATATGCCATTGGATGCCCCTGTTGAGTATGGACTGCCCCAATAACACAGTCAGAGGCATCCATCTCAATCTCAAATGGTTGTTGCAAGTTTGGTAATGTGAGCACTGGTGCATAGCAGAGGTAATGTTTCAACTCTGTGAATGCCTTTTGTTGAGATTCAGACAAAAATAATTTTTTTTTCACTCCTCCCTTGGTGACTTGACTCAAGGGCCAAGTGATACGAGAGAATCCCAACACGAACTTGCAGTAGAAATTGGCAAGACCCAGAAAGCTGCGGAGCTCTGTTAAAGTGGTTGGAGCTGGCTAATCCTGGATGACTTGGATCTTGGTTGGATCCACATGCACCCCCTATTCATCAATAATGTATCCTAGATACTGAACCTGGGTTATGCAAAAAGTGCATTTCTCCAAATTGGCACATAGCTTGTGTTGTCGTAGTGTTTGGAGAACCTATCGGATGTGGCGGAGGTGCTCTTCGCAACTCTAACTGAAGATGAGGATGTCATTCAAGTATGCCACTACAAATGAGTTGGTGAATGGTCACAAGATGTAATCCATCAGGCTCATGAAGGTTGCAGGAGCATTCGTGAACCTGAAAGGCATAACCAACTATTTGAAAAGGCCCTCCTTGGCTTTGAAGGAAATCTTCCACACATCGGAGGGTTCAATTAGTACCTGGTGAAATCCTGACTTCAAGTCGATCTTTCTTAAATATTCCCCCCCTTCAGTTGGTCTAGAAGGTCATTAATCCGCGGGATCAGGGTACCTATTCCAGACAGTGATCTTGTTCAGTGCCCGATAGTCAATACAGAGTCTCCAAGTCCCATCCTTCTTCTGTACCAACATGATCGGGCTCGCACAGGGTGATGAACTCAGCCAAATGTGACCTTTATGCAATAGCTCCTGAATCTGCATCTTGCTATTGTCGTTCTCCATAACATAACACCGATAGATTGGTGCATTGGGTTGAAGTGCACCTGGGGTCATATTGATAGAGTGCTTGACCTGACAGTGTAGAGGCACCCCTGCGGGGGAGGTGAAGATGTCCTTGTACTCCTCCATGACCTTGTCCATATGTTGTTGGCATGCAGAGGGGCCCTGTCTGGAGGTCGTGTCCATTGTCTTCATCTTTCCCTGAGGGCGTATCATCAGGAAAATAAATTTCCCTATTTTTGAAATGAGCTTACTACATTGTTTTGCAGTAACCAAGGAGATGGCAGTAGGTAGTGCTACCTTTGGTATCTTGTACAACTTATTTCCCAAAGTATAAATAACAGTACAAGGCCTTGACTCATACACAACATGTCTCTTCCATAAGTATGGTTGGACTAATAATACATCACAAAAAATCAAGGGGAGAAACGTCACATAATACCTCATATGTGAAGGGCTTGATGTTGTATGGGAGGTGGAACTGTTGGCTCATGCGAAGATCCCACCCTTGGTGAAGCCACCTGATTGTGTACGGTTGTGGATGTGTTGTGGTCGGTAAGCCCAGCTGCTTTACGACCTCTACCAAAATGAGGTTCTTTTGGCTCTTGCTGTTGACAATGAACTGTAGCGGGGAACCCTTTACCCACATCTAGGAGTGGAAAAGGCGCTCCTCCTCCTATGGATCTTTAGGTTCCTCCTTCTAGATCTTCGTGGTGGAAATGGTGGTGTTAGGCTCTGCATTGATAATTTGCTTCCCTTTGTCATTCCCCTTGTTGTGTTCAAACTCAGAGTCAGAACATGCATTTGATTTCAAAGCCTTTAGCTCAGCCACTAGTGATTGCTTGGCCCAACACTCGTGTTGTGAGTGGAGCTCTTATGGAACCCACACCACTTTCCCATGTCCTTCATCAGCTTTGCAGTGTTGTTCTTTGCTTACAGTTTTGGCGATTTGTCTTGGGCTGCCTCACCTTGCCTTTGTCCTTTGTTCTACGGCTTGGGGTACCTTTCCCTTGCTTCAGATTCGCAGATCCAAAGTATTGCTTCTTATGTTTAAACTTTTTCTTGATCTTGACGACATATCGGTATGCCATGCCAAGCAAGGAGATGTTCAGGAAATCCATCTTGTCCTGGATGTACGTGTGTAGGCAGCCATGGTACTTTAGAACCAAATGGTTAGGAGAATCCTTGATACCAAACTTTGTGCGAAGGGTATGAAAAACATTGGTAAACTCCAGTACATCTTGGTCCCTTCCCCGTCGCAGCATTGTCTACTTTATGTATTTATACTCATAGCTCTTGACAAGGTAGTACTGCTCCTTGATGGAATCTCGAAACAAGTTCCAAGTGGGTGCAGATGAGAATAGTGAGTTCGTACTTTCATCCTTCTTGTCACAGTAGGTTTCCCACCAGTCCTTGACGTGGGGGGCTGCTTTGAGAAGTAAAAAAGTGATCTTTTCTCGGCTGGAAAATTCATGAATGGAAAAATATCTTTCTAGAATATTTAACAATTTATCTATAGTGTCTGCATCTATCTGGCCCTCAAATATGGGAATGTCAAAGTTAACTTGTACCTTAAAGGGTGTGGCACTCCCATAGTAGCTGTCAGAAGTAGATGCATCGCCCTTGGGTAGCCACTGAAGGATCTGGGCAAAGTTGCCCATCATCGCATTCCTTGGTCGCTCGAGGGCTTCTTCGAGCAAGATTTTGATAAGGTCTCATGCCTGCTCATCTTTCTTTTCATCCGCCATGGGAGGTCGTCGAGATTTGTGAGGTTGGTCTTGCAAAGGTTTGACCAATTCAAGCTCTAACTCCTTATATCCTGACCTCATTGGGAACATGCAAAGAAAAATAGAGGAAGAGAAGACTGCTCTAATACCACTAATCCAGATTTAAACAGGAATGCAACAAATTACAAATATAACCATAAATACAAAGATGCAATATAAATAACACTTCATTTCATTAATATCAAATATTGAAATATTCTTACAAATAGAATGGAAATAAGACTAGCTCGGGCAATGGTAGCTTATCTCCAAGAAGAGATGTGGTGGCTACATGCCTTAGCACTATGTTACAATGAGGCTAAACTGCCTATTTATTATTGAGAAACAATGGAAAACCCTAAACATCAAAAAACCTAAACCTAGGAGATGAAGCACCAAAACTGTGGGCCCCCTTTGGATAAATTGGTACATCAACTTCTCGAGGTCGTAACTTTGGCATACGATCTCCATTTGGCTATCATAATACCTCATTTTTAAGATCTCAAAGACAACGCCAAATCAAATAGACAAGCCAATTTGGGTTGATTTTGGTCTCTCTGTTTTCCCTAAAAAAAGCCATTTAGGGCCTCAAAATGGCTCCAGACGTTTAGGACCTGAAAAACTGCCAAAAGTAGTAAATTATGCTACAACTAAGGAAACCAAAAGACTGAAAGAGACAGTATTGAGGGTCCAAGTGGAATAGGTAGGTTGCCACCAATATCCACCTGGATCAATGGCCTTCAAGCTTATTAGCACATGATAGGCAAGCTCTATCTAGATTGTCAAGAATATTGTCATGTTCTAGCTACTCTTTTGCCACTAACTTTATCTCCAACAGTGTTGCATAAGAAATCAATGTCCATTGAGCTAGAATTTTATATTCTTACAAAGATAAAGTCTTAGGATTAAACAACTATCATTTCTAAGATAGCAGTCAAGAGGTTTATAGATGGGATGTGCTAACAGTTTCTATTCTTGAATCTATGGGCACCCTATAGAGTCAAAGTTTCCTCATGCATATACCTACAAATGAAACATCTTTCGCTGGTTGCAAAATTTTAAGCTACTACCATATCCCACTTTCATTTTTTGCTGCAACCTTCCTTCTTACTTAATCTTTCCATTTGTTAACAATAAAGCTTTGATTCTTTTCCTAAATGGGGTTAGGTTTCTCATCAGGCTTAGTTTCTTGTGTTCACCTTGTCTTACAATTTGAGTCCCTTGAATGTTTATCATGAAAATATTTATCAATAAAATCATAGCCAGAAATAAATATAATCTAAGTGGTACTCTCATGTGGCAATTCAAATTCAACTAATTATAGTGCATTTTCATTTTCTTCCAATATCTTTAGGTATGTATGTATATAAAGAAGATGATAAACTTGAGGCATTGTATATGAAATGACATAATGCTATATCTGGGCTGATTCTAGGTACTGAACCCAAGGTTTTTCATTATGGAATTGAGTTTGGTGTTGGCAATTGGAAATTTGACAAGGTTGTTTGGAGAGACATAGATATGAAAAATGTGTGCTGGAAATTCTTTCTAGAACCACCTAATATTTCGACACTGACATCAACAAAGGGTGGAGCCAAGACTAGTGCAAATGTTAGATTCATAGAATAGGGACTTATTCATAGGGCTCTACAAAAAGCACCAAAGTGAAATGTAGTCTAGGACAATGGATATTTGTGTGTTGTGGTTGAATTAATGTAGGAAGTGGTATGCACCCATGATGCAGTTACTATGGATGCATGAGATAGTCTATAATTTGTAACCTAACCAACAAGGCAATGTTTGATCTTTACTATATGACTAGTGGAAGATGAATTCCACGAATTGTTGAAAATGTTCTCGCAGATACTAGACAGTGAGAGATATGTAGTTAACCTATGAAGTGGGTCATGGGGGTTGAAAAGGTTGGGTTGTTGAATATGTTATGTGTACCACATTTTAGCAAAACCACTATTAACATGGTATGTTTACGACAATTTCTTACACTGGTTCATGATGGGTGTCTTTGGTTAGGAGAGCCCATCCCCATCATAGATATGTTGATCCATTGTTTTGTCAGGTTCCCCTACCAAGGGGTGGATCCATCCAAGGAGTTTGAGGCAAGAGTGAAGAAAAAAAACTTGCAGGTAGAATGAAGAACGAGTTCAACTTAGTAAACAAATCGCGTGGATATTCCATCCACTCCATCACAGACAAGGCAGTGCAGTTTTCCACTCAGATTTTGGCTTGCAAGGTCATGAGAAAATGTTGTGCGGACGAGGTGTTGGTGCCAATCATTTCATTAGTTGCACAATGCACGAAGGGGGTGCAATACAACTAGGCACAATATCTGTATAAGGATTTTCTATTGAATTTTTACGAAGAAAAGGACAATGGCAAGGCATTCCACTATTCCTATATGTTGTTGCTAATTTCCCTAGTTACGTGGAGACTGCTAGAAGATAGTCAGTTCCCTCCATAGGATATCGATTTAGTAGAGGTCGTGAATTTCACTTCAATATGGAAACAAAGGATCCGGAGAGGGTCATGGAGACAAAGATATTTTGGGTGCTGGTCGAGATGGACCTCTACACGGTGATCAGTCAAAGGCCGGGGCTCTCACCTAGCTTGTTTGAGCAGTTGGAGTCCTACACAGAGTTTAAAGAGTATTTTCACAACGTATCGATCTACGCGAGATAAGATCCTAAGAAAGTATGGTACAAGTTATCGTACGTAGTCATTGACGTAGACGTATAGGAAGTCATGGGAAAATGGCCAGGGGAGTGGCTACACCCCACATATCTTGACATAGGAACAAGAAAATGTGGAGAAATATCCTCCGTGTAGGCCACAACAACACAAAATAAAAAGAACAATGTTGAGCAGGCATCAACCCAAGGAAAAGTAGCACAGAAAAAGAAGGAAGTTGCTGCCAAGGCAACTGTTTCTAAGGTAGCTGCTGACAAGGAGTGCGCTGCAAAGGAGGCCACATTGGAGGTTGAGGAGTCTACGTCTCAACATACTGTGGACAAGGAAGGGTCCACAAAAGAAGGAGGTGGTGGCGAGGAGCAGAGCACTCCTTTCAGAATCACAAAGTGCCAGAAGGAGATGACTTCTAGACCTAGGAAGAAGCAAAAATTGAACAAGGATGCACATGTGGATCAAATGGTCCTCACTAAGGGGGACTTGGATGAGGTTGGAGATAAGATCCACAATACAATGACCAAATTGTGGCAATATTTTGAATGCGTGACTTGTAGATTCAAACAAGATGGCTACAAGCGAGCATGGGACAAGTGAGTGGGATTCAAGCGACCCTGCAGCAAGCAAGCACCACTGTGCAAGAGACATATAGGAATCTAGACCTTAGAGTCATTCCATTACCAGAGGGATCACTACGCATAGAGGTAGATGAAGCAAACACCCAGCTTGGACATATCAAGGATGTGTGTGTCAACTTAGCTGCGCTGCCTATTCAGACCCTCCACGCACTTCATCAAAGGGTATCAAACAAGCACACAATGAGGGAGTAGTGTGCGCTATTAGTTATCAACGAGGTAAAGATGAAAAATGAGCAGATCTTTGCCAAAAAGGCTTAGGTGTTGAATGAAAAGGAAGAACTACCCGCACGAAGCCAAATCTTGGAGGCAACAATTACATAGGCATGTTAGACGCTGCCAGAACTTCACATCCTAGAAGATACAGTAGCAACAACGAAGATTCTGAAGTTGGCTACTACAGTTAGAGAATCAAAGGATGAGACCAGTTGAGTAACACTTGAGTTCCAAATGAAGATCTTAGAGCTAGAGTTGAAATTACAGCCAACCACTCCATTAGAAGTCTGGGAACAATGCGGAGTAGCCATCAGGGAGAGCATGGCCACTTTGGATGAAGCAGTTACAGGTTGCACACTAATCTTCAAATAGTCAATGGAACTATGGATAACTCTGCAAGAGGACAAAAACTTGTAGAAACTTGGAATAGATATCCAGGAGACACAACAAAAGTTTGATGAACTCAGGGCGATTGCACATACTTTGGCACCAGCCCAATGCCTTGCTCAATTGCAATAAGGAAAATAGTTGCAATCACAAATTGAAGATATGCAGAGAAAAGAGGTTGTGTTGAAGGCCAGAGTACAGCCATGGATAGAGGAAGAAATCCATCTTATTCTGTTAGTCTAAGAGAAGTTGAAGACAATCCAGCAGACACAAAGGACGATGTTCCTCCCGATGGAAGGCCCGACTACAAAAACGTTGGTAGAGGAAGTGTAGCAGGTTGTGGTGCAAGGTGCTTCTGACATAGAGGTACTGAAGGTGGATTTTAGTGACCTCTGCAATAAGATATATGTGCCAGCTAAGTAACTCTAGGGAAATTCACCCAATTTGTGTTGGGGGCCTGTTGGGAAGGGGTCCTTGGGTTCAACTAAGTCAATTTTGAGTAAATCGTGTAGTTTTCTTTTGTAACGAATGTAAAGTCTTCGTCAAATATGGAAGCGGAGCGCAAAGCTACTATAATTTAAACGAGATTTAGTTCCTTAGTTGGGTAGGTGATAGAGTGGTTTTGAGAACCACCCATGGTCTGTAGACCGTGGTGTTATAAATAAGATGCTATAAATATATGAGTCATAGTGAATCTAAGGATCAATCAATTAGTGAAGAATCATTGTAAGGGAAAGGTGTTAAGACAAGAAAGGTCTGTTTCCTATACTTAGGCGAAAGGGGAAGGCTCCTGTAGCTAAGTGTGTGGAGACCTTGATAAGTCCATAGGCTGAGTGTGTGGGCCCCTACAGTTGAGCACGCAGGGGGGAGAAGTCTGTAATTGAACATGTATACTTAATAAAGACTGTTTTGGGCCAAAATTAATGCATTTGTGTCTTATCATTTACTTCTGCAACGTTTATGTATCTTCGCTTTGTGATATGTTTTATGGGAATTAATTCTTATTTATTGCATGAGTCTGGTAGATTTGTAATATTTATGTATGGTAAGTACAATTACATACCTTCTCGAAGATCTGGAAGTCATTTAGATAGATTTGTAGTAGTTGTCTATTTGGAAGGATTATAGCTACACGAAGGCATATCTAAGCCACAAGAACTTCAGGAAACCATCACACAGGCCTCTAGATGTAGAAACCTGGTTCTAGCATCCCCCAATACTACTTCGGGTGAGACTACATAATGTGCTAAGAAGGTTGTTGCTGAAAGGGTCAACAATTCAGGTTTTGCTGATTGGTGCAGTTAAAGATGAACCTAGGTCATGCCCCATCAAGCCAATAAATGGTTCCATTGTCAGGATCAAGATCTATTTGAGGAATGTGTGATGTTGAATAAGTGGTTTCCTAATAAAAAGGAAATCAAAAAGTGGATCGATCAGATGTTGCACACGTTTTCATCTGAGGAGAACAAAATTCCATGGTTATCCAAGGAGGATTGGTTGAATAGATACCTATACACAGACAAAACCAAGGCCTTTCTATGTTTCTTCCCTTGTGAATTGCATGAGTGGCTGTCTAAATTAGTGGATAGTCATGGTACATGGAGACTTGATGAACCTATTGTGTGGACTATACAATTGTTGAAGCACTTGGAAGATTAAGAAAATAACATCACAACAATTGTTTTATATAGACACCCCTACGTATCAGATGCAGGTGGAAAATAAGCCCCAGGATCAAGGTGTGAGTGCAGTGCATGGAGGATTTCAAGGCTATGGAAGAGGAAGAGGAGGAGGGGCTGGTAGAGGTCATGGAAAAATCATATATTATAAATATGGTGAAGGAGGACATTTTGCGTGCGACTTGCAGAACCCAACGCATCCATCTTGTCAATATTGCAGATTGTTTGATCATTTGATAGAAGATTTCCTAGTACTAATAGCCAAGATGCAGGAGAAAAAGACGCAACAACCTACACAAAACATCCATATGATGAGGGCATAGCCTTGCAAAGAATATCATAGTATTAATATTGTAATGCGCAGTGGTATGGCCAGAGAAGAAGATAATGGAAAGCAGCGAAAAGTTGAAGGATGGATGCACAAGGTTGCCGAAAAGAAAGTAAGATTTGATCTTAAGTAGGCTAGATAAATGTTTGCCAGGAAGAATTTTATTGAAATTTCTACATCAGGGAGCCAAGATAAATCAGCTAAAAACATTGAAGTACACGTCGTGGATCCCTCACTATTAGCCACTTTTATGAAAACCTATATGAAGTTGTTGAGGGGTAAGAATGTGGTGAAAGGGTCGAAGAGCTAATCGAAAATTTTACGGAAAATTTAAGATTCCTTCATAATAGTGCATTGTGAGGAAATAGGATAAACATAAGAAGAAAATAGGGTGCGAGATGAGGCTGACCACGCAGATCAAAGAATATGAAATGGATCAAGTCATCCTATATTTGGGCTCTGACATTAACGTACTACCTAAACAAACATGGGAGAGGATGGGGAGGCTTACGCTATGATGGTCTCCTATACATCTATGCATGGACAATCAGCAAACTATCATTCCTATGGAGTGCTTGTATGGGGTAACAATAGACATTGAAGGAGAAAATGCTCTGTCCAATTTTGAAGTAATTGAAATAGTGGATGACAACAATCCTTACCCTGTGCTACTAGGAATCGATTGGGCCTTTGACATGGAATTAGTAATTAATCTAAAGAAGTGAACAATGAAATTTGAGAAGAATGCGCTTAGGGTTATTATGCCATTAGATCCTGCTAAAGGAGTGCGGTACACTGAACCGGTCTGCAACTATGTGGAGGAAGATGGCTTAGATAAAATATACAAGATTACTACGTGAGATGAATATTGGATCAAACCCACTGCATATGGGCAGATCACATGGGATAGAGACGGCTCCTGTACCTCAAATTTAGATTAAGAGCTTGAACACTGAAGAATAGATTGCATGAAGTATCTATGCTACATTGCAATATGATGACAAAATCATTTCGGTGCATATCAACAAAGGTAATGAATCTCTTGCATTATGATGCCTTAAATGATGTTAATTTATTTTTAGATGAGTTTGAAAAGGAGGTGCCTGAGGAAGAATGATTCCAGGCACTTGATATGGCACTACATGCTACGCCTGCTCATTAGTGGGGTACACATAAGGATAGCTTCGCTGACTGGAAGGAATATAGGTGAATGATGAAGCTAAGGTTTGGATATGCTAATACCTGTATGACTAAAAAATACAGTGGGACAGATGATTCATGTGAGAATTTGGCGCAGTGGACTAAAGCATAGGGTGAAAAGCCACAACAAGAATGGGTGCATATCTTTTGTCAAACCCTAGATACTATTCCAATGAATTGGTATTTAGAAATAGAGCTATGCGATAGGACAACTGAATGGGATATCTTGAGGGAAACTTTCTTATTAACCTTCTGCTTTGAGGATGGATTTGAGTGCATTGATGAAGTGCTCTAGGAAATTAAGGCTGCTATATTTAGAATGCCTACAGAGTTGGTAGAACGGGTTCATCTGGACTGGAGTACCCATCTGTGCCATGTGTTGTAGTGCTATAATGTGATTTCAGAAGAAGAAGATCCATGAAAAATCAACATTTCAAAGACCGAAGGACAATGCAATGTTGAAGGTCCTAAAGCATTGAACCCTGATATATTAGAACCTTTGAAGACCAAGCAAGTAAACATTGGGTTCGATGCATAGCCTAAGTTTGCAAAGATAGGTGATTATTGGGATGAAGATACAGTTGGTAAAGTTTTGGAGCTGCTGCATGAATACCAAGACTTGTTTCCTACCAAGTTCACTGACCTGAAAGGAATAGAAGGGGATCTAGGAGTTATGAATATCACTTTAAATCCTGATGCGAATCTCGTGAAACAGAGACCCTATTGCCTAAATCTGAAGTATAAGGAGAAGGTTCGTAAAGAGCTAGACAAAATGCTAGAAGTTGGAATTATTTAGCAAGTAAAGGAATTTGATTAGGTGATCCCTATGGTTGTTCAATAGAAGAAGTAGTAGGGTGAAATCAGAATATGCATAGACCTAAGAAAGTTCAATGATGCATGCATTCATGACCCATTTCCAACACCATTTATATATGAGGTTCTCGAGAATGTTCGTGGACGGGAAGCTTATTTGTTCACTTATGGGTTCTCAGGGTACCATCAAATTAAGATTGTGTTAGAGGATCGCAGCAAGATGACCTTCGCGATGGAGTGGGGATGATTCAAGTACACAATGATGCCATTTAGATTGAAAAATGCGCTCGCGATCTTTTCAAGGGTTGTAATTGCATCATTCAAATAATTCATCCATAAATTCTTAAAGGTGTATTTTTATGACTGGATTGTGTTTGGAATGGTAAAGCACCATGTTGCAAGTCTATGCCTTATGTTTGATACTTGTTGCATATATCAAATTTCTCTAAAATTGAAGAAATGTATATTTTGCATGCCTTATGGAATATTTCTAGGCCATGTGGTATGTAAGAAAGGACTAATGGTAGACCCTGTGAAGATAGTAGTGATTGTCAATTTAGAAGCTCCAAAGAATGTAAAGAAGTTGCGCGCAACGTTGGGCCACACCGACTACTGTAGAAATTTTATCAAGGCTTATGCACAAATAGCTGTGGTAATGGAGAAATTGCTATAGAAGGAGGCACATTTCTACTGGGATGAAGAGTGTCAGCGTAGTCTGGATGTATAAAAGGAAAATATAGTGATTGCACCAATCCTGGTATTCCCAGACTAGAAGAAAGACTTTCACGTTCACGTGGATGCCTCTTGTATTGCATTTGGTGTTGTATTAACCCAGCTAGGTGAAGGTGAGATAGATCACCCTATAGCCTTCGCAAGCAGGAAACTATCAAAGGGTGAGAATAACTATTCAACTACAAAGTGCGAAGGATTTGCGAGGGTCTACATGCTATATAAGTTTCGACATTACCTATTAGGCATGCATTTCAAAATGTATATAGATCACTCTGCTCTCAAGTACCTAGTCAACAAGCCTGTGATGGGGGGGAAGATTTATAGGTGGTTATTGTTGTTTCAGAAATATGACTTTGAGGTGATTGTCAAGCCTGGATGATTGAATGCAGTTCCATATCATCTATCCAGAATTGAGAAAGGCGAAGAACCTACTAATTTGGAGGAAGGATTGTCATATGCGAATCTCTTCATTGTACACATCACAGATAATAATTTTTCTGATAAAATCCAGTGTTTGACTATTGGAACAACCCTGGAAGTGTACTCGACACAGCAGAAAAAGGAGTTGGTGGTCCACGTAGCTAACTTTTCTATGATTGCAGGACACTTATATAAGATGGGCACTAATGAAATACTACGCCGATATGTTCCAGAATTTGAACGATCGGGCATCCTCGTTGAAGCACATGGAGGAGTGGCAAGAGGAAATTATGTAGGTAGAGCAACTGCACAGGACATTATGCACACAATATTATGGTGGCCGATGATAAATAAGGATTCTAATGCATATTGCATGGCATGTGATGCTTGTCAGAGGATGGAAAATCCATCGCGATGGGCCAAATTGCCCATAAATCCTCAGATTTGATTACAGGTGTTTGACAAATGGTTTATTGACTTTGTGGGTCCAATAAAACCACTAGGGAAAAAGACAGGCGTGCAGTACATTATTATTTGGATGAAGTATTTGATAAGATGGCAGAAGCATAACTAGTGAAGGACTGTAGCACTGCTACAACCATGAAGTTCTTGTTTGAGCATGTCTTGACAAGGTTTGGGTGTCCTAATATACTGATGAGTGATAGGGGTATGAACTTTCTAAATGAAACTATTGCTGCGATGCTTGAAGAATTTCAAGTTTATCATCCAAAGAGTATGCCCTATCATCCTCAAGAAAATGGTACAGTGGAAGCGTTCAAAAAAAATTTGGAAAACATATTGATGAAGGTCTGGGATGCACAGAGGAACGTTTGGGATTTGTGCATACCAGCGGTCCTATGGGAATATAGGACGACGTGTAAGAAGCTGATAGGACAAACCCCATTCAGGGTGGTCTATGGAATAGAGGTTGTGATTCCCATGGGATATATTGTGTCGAGATTGTGGATTGTCGCATTGAGTGATATGGTAGACCATGAGACTATGGAGGAGTGCCTCATGCAATTGATGGAATTAGAAGAAGACTGATTTCTAGCAAGATTTCACCAACAGGTACAGAAGGAGCGTGAGAAGGCCTTGCATGTTCGACATATTAAGATGTGCACCTTCAAGATGAATGATCTAGTGTTATTATAAGATAGCAAGTTCATGAAGTTCCAAGGGAAGTTTCAAATGCACTAGTTGGGACCCTGTGAAGTCAAGGAAATTATAGATGGTGGTGCAGTTCAACTTGCAAAGCTGAATGAGGAATTGTTTCTCGGAAGAGTCAATGGAAGTCAACTAAAGTTATATCAAGGGGATCCTACCCCTATGAAATGACTACATGATGGTTAAACAGTCTCAGTACTCCATGAAGCTGCAAGGAAGTACGGAACTATAAACTACACTACCTAAAGACTAGGAAAACTAAGGAAGGGGGCTACGCAAGGGAAGCTAGAAGTGCGCCAGAAGGAGCTGCACCAAGAGAGTTGTGCCATAGAAGATGGTGTTGTGCAGCAGGGTCCAAAAATAGTCATTGGATGCATTGTAGCTGATTGGATGTTAAAAATATCATTAGGAGGAGTGGGTAGGCTGCATTTATGGCATAAATTTTTGGAACGGTCGAATTTGAATTTGAAATGGCCTATAAATCTGGCATGTTGGCCTGCATTACAACACTTTTCTTTAAGAGAATTTGCTACCAGAAAGAATCGTGTATGTCTAAGAGGGATTGGGAGGGACGTATTTCATGGCCAAAGTTCACAAACTTTTCTGATTGGAACCGTAAGATAATCCTTGAGAAAATTATTGATCCCGCAGAAACCGCAAGTTCTGGAGCCACTATCTTTGAAACTGCAACCCTTGATATCACGTTGGTGATGGAGGCTACACCTTCTATGCCTACGACATCAAGGTAACCTAGGTCTAAACGATCTTATACTAAGGAGAAACAGAAGAGACCACAAGGTATTCGGTCAGGTAGTCATCCAGGAAGAACCCTACAGAGGTTTGTCCAAAAGGGAAGATGGAAAAGTGGAAATAGCCACACGAACCCTTGGATCTTGACAAAGAGGAGCTTCATGAAGGGGTTGAGGAGTTGGATGCTGAGGAGGGAGAGTCTATCACTAGGCTCATGAAGTATATCCTTCCACAAAATGGCAAAGTGAAGGTACCCAAGGATCCCGATAATGCTAAATTCACAGTCTTGTTGTACTATATAACAACCCCCCATTTATATGGAGTAATAGTTAATATTTGACATATAAATGGGGACCCTTTTAAATTTTTAGCCTTTGAAAATAAATGCTAACTCTACAAATTTGCCTTAACCCTTTAGAATTCAACCCATACTTAAAAATTTTATCGCAAATCGCATTTCACAGTTTTCCATGTGACAATTGTAAACATCTTAAATAAAATCCTGAAATGCGATATGCGATAAAGCCACCACTGTGATTTTCCAATCACAACACTTTAAGAATGTGCAATCACACTTCGCAAGTAGTAATTTAATAAAGCATGACATTTTGTCATCCCTTAAAATTTTCAAAATGCGATGTTTTGAAATCGCATTTCACATTATCTCCAAGCAATGGTATATAACGTTGGAAAGTTGTCATGCAACAAATAAGGTGTGAAGTGTGGGAAGTTACTGAGTTTTAAAGAAATATTAGATGGTTTGAAAAAATAATTAATGTTTAGCAGCTCAAGGAGATAAATTGATGATTTCAAGTTATGGCTAGTTAACACAGAAATTGCATTCAAAATATTCCCACGATTCAAAGTCATTTCAAAGAGCTCTTAGACTTAATTCCCCTATTGTGTGCACTGATATATGTCTATTTCATTTCAGGGAAGCTTCAAAAGAGATGTCATTACGAAAGGTAATGAAAATGTAGAAGCATTAGAGTGTTTCAGAGTCTAAGCTTCTAGGGATGTCACCCATATGTGCTGATATAGTTTGTAGTGCTGATGGAGGAGAAACAGTGTTGGAAGTCATCTACAACATATTTAAATATGAGCGGCCTAAAATTACTATCACCAAGGCAACAACTGATTCAATAAAACCTTCGGGAGCTCAATTCAAATATTTTTCTTGCTCTTTTCTTCATAGAATAGGAGAAAGAGCCAAGATACTACCATACACGGATATGGTTAGATGGGTGGTGGAAAATCTCAGTATTGAAGTTAGAAAATTCAATAACTCAAAGATCGAGTTGATGGGATCATTAAAAGTTGAAGATTTGAAACAAATGTATCATCTTCCTGACCCTTAGGATATATATAACAAATCATTCCTAGCCAAGTTAGCAAAGCAGAATGAAGAACTCTTCAAGATGATTCAGGGCTGGAGAGTCCTAGAAAACATATTAAAATATGATAAGAGGGCTATGTACCCCATAACTATGAAACTTCTATGTTATGTATATTGTATGGATTTCCTAATAATACCAAGTTATTTATATAATGGGTCCCTTTAATTGATGCTTGTGTGAATTCTCATATAATGAATCGAGACACTATCCTATCTAATAACCTAGCTACTACTATTTCCAAATATTGTCAAAAAAGATCCACCTCCACAAAGAACCTTCCTCCATTTTATATGAGTGCCTATATGATGGATGCCATTTGTTTCTATACTAAGTTTCTAATTATAGTTGGAAATGGACTTTGCAAGACCCCTACCCCATCCATCTCAGCCACAAACAGATTTGGAAATCCAATTTATACCCCATTTTTAATAAATATGCCATAGTGTTATTTTACCATTACATCAATTGATTTTTGATAAGAAGGCCCCCATATTTTCTAAGGAAGACACTACAAACCTTCTCATAGTAGGGAAGTACTTTGTTGAATAATGGTTCACATATATCAGAGTTTATGACAATACAACAGACCTACATGTACTCCCTTTGTATGTCTCCGAAAAGCTGTTAGGAAGAGAAATAACTCACCAAATTGTTGGGAAGGGCTTAACCAAGACCTTGAATGATAGAAACAAATCACTATCTCCACCCTTTCCCATCTAGTCTCCTTCTTTTTCTTTGGAAAATTTCAACCATGCGAAAGAATTACTAAACCAAGAGAGCCTCAGGCTCCATACTCTGCCAAAGAGGCAATTTGCCCTAGAGAAAGTAGCACAAAATGTTACTATATAACTAAAGGTCAAACCCTTTTTCCATGAAGCTCATGAATTTGAAGATCTTTTACAATCAGTTGAATCATTCGAACAAGCATTTGATTGGGTGAAGGTGAATTTGAATCCTAATGACTTTGAAAGATTTCAGGAATTTAGAAATCAAAGGCTTGAAACAATCCCATTGCATTTGTTAAGAACTGATGATAGACCTATGCCTAGTGTAGCTATTAACAGCCAAGGACAAAATTCTCGTATAGCATCTCAGGTGAATACAACCCAGGATACAGGGAATGCACAGGAAACAAAGACTACATCAGAATCCACCAAAAGGCCAGCAGAAAAACAGGTCAAAAGTGACCTAACTCAGGATACCGGTCCCCAAGGCAAAGGTAGTGATTTGGAGCAAGAATGGGACAAGAGATGTCCAAGAAACAATAGAATATCATACTCCACAACAAACTCAGAAAATTTCAGAGTCTAAGCCAATGAATGAGCAAGGGACAAGTTCGCAAAATACATATATCATTCCCACATTTCTGACATATGATATTATTCTAAAGGTTACAAATATACCTCCTTTATATGTATTCTATAGCCCACTACATAAGGTTGTAGTAAGAAGATAGAGGAAAAGAAGGAGAGTGGAAACACCTAAAATCCCACTAGGGAATGAACCAATGGATGTAGCCTAGAGGGATATTCCTTGAAATCCAGTTGAAAATTTAGCTAGGTTATCACAATTTACAAGGGCATATGCTATTGCCACCATGGATAAAGCTACTGAAGTATCTATTTTTTTAAGGGAAAGGGAAGAAATAATAGCACAACTTTAGAAACAACTAGAAATCGAGAAAGAAAATGTGAACAAGTCAGCTGCAGAACAAATAGTCCAATTGCAGCAAAGTTTGGAAGTACTTAGGATAAGCCACGAAGTAGATATCTTTGCAAAAAACATACAAATCCAAGATTTGCAAGAGGCTATAGTGAAATATAAAGATGTTACTACTATTGATGAATTCATCAAAGAGGCATTAGAGCTAAACCTTATTCTGTCAAAATAGCAGGATCTATTCTGCCAAAGAATGTCACATATCACCCCTTATATGATTATGGTTGATCAATTAAAAGATAAGGTAATTGATCAAAGAACCGAGTTTAATTACTTAAATACTAAGATCTATAACTACATTGAATGGAAAGAATCTAAAGAAGGAAGAAGTGCTAATCTTCTAGAAATAAAGGAAACACAGAATGACATATTATTCATAGATTGGGATGTGCAGATCAAGCAGGTAGAATTGGGAGTAGCAAGAGCAACAAGAGTGGCAAAGAATATAATAAAAGAAGTCAACCACACTTTTCACACCACCAACTTGATAAAAGAAGGTAATCGAAAGCCACTACCAGATTTGAATGACTTAGATAAAAACTAGAAAGCAAAGATTAAAATCCAAAGGGAGGCAATCACAAAATTATGAAACACTGACTCGGATGCATATTTACAATTTCTTGTTAAACATCATAGCCAAATTATGAAACAGAATTTCTCACTCAATTCAATGCAAAGTACGTTTCCACCTCTTACAGATGCCATATTCGCAGGACAGGTCAGAACACAATTTGGGGCACCTACGCAAGTAAAACCAATGTCCAATTTATGCGAACTCAAGGAAAAGTTAGAAAACATGAGGACATATTCATAACCTATTATCACTCAAGAAGCAATTACCAAATTTTTCACATCTATTTGTTTGTGAAGATTAGGTGTTAGTCCAAGTTTAGTTTTTTCCATGTTCAATGTAGTGTCTAAGTCTTTAGAATCTTTGTAATATGGTGGCATAAAGGTAAATAATTCGTTCTCATTCATCACTGGTCCCACAACCCACCCAAATTCCTTATATCAAGTTTTTTTTGAGGTTCTGATGTGTTATAAAGCAGCTTAGGTGTTTTCGTAGTGCGGAAACAAGTCTAGGTTTTTTCGTAGTGCAAAACCCAGATTTTACACTGGCTGCGCTACGAAATCAGAGATTCGAACAATTCATAGCATATATTTCCTAACTGTCATATATGTCACATTCAATTATGGTTGCATCATCCCCTGTCAGCTTATACACTTCGTCTATCATGTCTAACCGCTTATCTTCATCATTAGAGTCATTAGGTACCTTGGTACGCTTAGATTGCAAGTTTCAAGAAGATCCAGGTATTCACAGTCATGATTATATTTATTGCATGAGGAATAATCAGCAAATGTTAAATTTGAATTCTTCAAACGTCAAGCGAGGCAGTATTCAAGCAAGGCAATTATCAAGCGAGGTAGTAATCAAAAGTTGAGATAGTGCCAATCTATCAAGTTTTCATTACACTGAAATCTCATGGAAGGACCTACAGAAAGGAAAGAGCACAGGTCAGGTAGATTTTTGAGGAGCGAACCTAATGGTCTCAACATTATCTTGAAGAACAGGGAAGTGGAATGTGCATTCAAGCAGGTTGGATGCTGGAATTTCTGTGAAAAACTCTAGGGAGGTCATGCATAAATCACCAAAGAGTTCGCCTTGAACTTCATAGGAATAAGTTCAAAAGTTGGTGTGCTTGAATTGTAAATTTCACTAGAGGTAATCTCCACAGTCACTGATATCCAAAGAGGACAAGAAAAATGGTTTAAAATTTTTAAATTTGATATGACCCCCTGCAAAGAATTTTTGAAGCCGGAGTTCATTGAATCAGATTTAAACAAGTCTGTGCCTAGAAATTATGTCAAAGACTCATGCCAATTTTCTTACCTGCATACAAAGGTACCTTACCTATGAAGGGAGATATAATAAGGTGTATTCATATCATTTCAAGATTTTTATACATTTCACAGGAAAGACATCTATTGATTTACCCTTCTATTTATTCCGTAGCTTAAGCAAAATGTGTGACAAGGTGTAGTTAAGGAAAGAAGCCTGTGAGACCTCGTTGTTTCACCACGGCTTAGTTAAGTTTATTGTTCTGCATGAACTCCAGAGAGTAGGTAGGGATTGGCCTACATTCATGTTTATGTCTGGCTTTAAAAATGAAGCTGGTCTTAGCCCCCAAGCTGTGAAAGCTTCTCCACCAATAACTGAGCATCGTACAGAAACAAGATCCAAGAGATTCACAAAATTTAAAGCTAGGAAACAAGTAAGTGAGCTTGCTAGATCAATAGTTATCCAAGACACACCTCAGCAGTCCCTGAAAGAGAAAACTCAGATTAAAGAAGGTAGAAGTGAATCATCTATAGGAGAAGTAGTTCAGAGAAGAATGAATAGGAGTCAATTAGCTAAAGAAAAAGGAAAGAAGGTGGTTGCTGAGGAAAGCCTTGTTTCAAAGGGAAGCTTGAATGACTTACTGCAAGCCATTGGCATTGAAGAATCTCCCTTGGTTCAAGTAGATTTGATAGAATCAAGTAAAGACAAGACTAAAAGAGTCAAAGCCTCAAAAAAGCTCAAGTTTGATGATCAGGTTGCTCAATTTGTCTTTAAGCCAAGAAGACCCATGACAAGGAATTTCAAGAAAATGCAGGAGATGCTGCCAGAAGCAGGTGAAACGGAGGAGATCGTAAAAGTTCATGACAAGCCCGTGACTTCATTAGAAACATCATCCCAGCTGCCTAGAGAAGATAGAGGAAAGGATATCATACCGCCGGAGGAATATAATATTGAAGAATTAAAAATTAAATTGAGGTTAGCAAATCTTGAAATTGCTAGATTGAAGAAAGCCTCTAGGAAGCATGCAATCAAGGAAGTTCATTTTGACAAAATGCAAGCTCTGTGGGAAGATAAAACATTTCAAATACCAGAGGTGGTTGACTGTAATACACAATATCATACCTGGACAGTCCCGACACTGAAGGAAGCGGCATTCATCAGAAGGGTTAACACAAAACTAAGAGTTGGGATCAGAGTTATGAAAAGGAAAATTGAAGATTTGAGGATGCAGCTAAGCCAGCGGGAAAGATCTCCTTAAGAAAACCACACAGCAAGCAAGGTTATATTCAAAATTTTGATGATTTACCTTGTTACAATTTCTTGAAGATGATACATCTCTACTCAGTTTTGGTAGCTTTAGGGCAGTTGAAAGAGATATGTCAAGATAAAGGAGACTCAAGTCAGTCATATTTTGGTATTAGACTGTGTTTTGTGATTACGCAGTAGCTTCGTAGCATGCTACAAAACTGCTGAAAAAGACACATAATGCACAACAGTTTTGTAGCACGCTACGAAACCGTTGTAGCTACATAATTAAACTCAGTTGACAGATTTGGAGTAATCAAGGAGAAATTTTTGGAAAAGGGGAGTGTCAAAAAAGGATCATTACAATGTGCAAGCAACAGGCAAAGGTAAAACAAGCGGAGGAAAAGAAATTCAAACTATAAGTTTTGTCCTACAAATAACTTCTAGTTTTCTCCACCACATTTCAAACAGTTTTGAAGAAGTTTTGTCTTCATACGAATATATGGAAAGGGTCTACAACACATCAAGAACGTGGCACTACAATACACTCTTGTGTAATCAAAAAAGACATCATGGTTAATTAGTCCCAAACATCCTTGAAGAAATCAAACGCAGGAAAACAGGGGCAGTTTCCTACTTTGCAGGAGCAGTAAAAGAGATAAGATATGAAGGGCCAGCAAGGAACTTTAAACATCCATCAAAGTTAAACTGAAGGGAACCACTTGTCAAAGAATGAAGCCTTATTGTAATTAATGTTGTTATCAACATGATGTGGAGTTAGACTCCTAATTGTCTTAGGTTCTTAAAATGTCTAGTTAGCAGTTTGTTGCATTTAATAATTAGTTAAAGTTTGAATAGGTGTCATAGCAAGCTGAATTCGAGTTCCCCTCATGATGGAGGAGGAATCGCAGAGCTCTATATATAGAAGAAGAGCGGATTTACAAAGGATTGGAAATTTATTGAAAAAGGCTCTTGTATTTGTCTTTATGTAAAAACTTTGTTTTAGTAATACAAGACTTGGCTTCACTTCTTAGGAATCAGAAGGAATTTACCATTTAGAATGTGGTGTATTATCCTCTCTTCAGTATTTTCAATGGTATAGATGTGTGATTACTTAGAAATCACTGATTGTGCTCTAATTTCCTTCACATATTTATAAACTATGTTGTCCCATATGTGTCTGGTGTGTTCTGAATGGTTGAATTCTTAATGTCCTGACTTCTATGTAAGGTTGATGTCATTGTTATGCTGAAACTGTTTTGACTCCATAAGCCCAATGGATAATCTCTAATTTTGTTTCCACCACTTACATTTCCGTAATTGTTTCACAAGAGTTAGCCATCTTAATCATAATCAAAATCATTAGTCCATTGAGAGAGCCCTCTTAGGTTGGGGAGGCTAAACCTCAGCATAAAGTAGGTTTGAAATAGTTACTTGAAGTCTACCTGATCAGTAGCCTAGCAGGGTTTGATTTTGAGTTAACATAACCTATGGTCATCAAATCATTTTTATTTTTAGAGTTAGTTGCTAATTAAGAGGAAGGTTGTTTGAAACCTCCTTAGATATTTTGTATAATCTATTTTTTAACTTTAGTTAGATAGTATTTATACCCTTCTCATGCATTTAGATAAGGGTCTAGGATTTTATCAAAACATTTGCAAATAATTCACTTATGTAAGTTTGTGAATGCCTTGATGAAATTATGGAACATGGTCATTACTTTTGAATATCAAACTACTTTCCTTTGTTGATGCACTATTGTATGCTTGGAGAATAATTTGATGTGAGGAAAGGAGTTCATCTACGTCACTAGTCAAATGAGGAGAACTTCACACATATGATAATTTTATCCTGTATGATCAGTTCTTTTTTATTAAATTAGAGATAACATTTTTTTTTCATGAATTATATATGGATTATGTTCTTTCTGTTATGTGTTAATTGCACTACTCTATGATGCTTAGTTGAAAGTATTTATTTTTCATATATGATCATTAAATATATGCAATATAATTTATATGTTTCTTTGACTAACTATTTAGTCAAAGAAATTATATTTACATGTTATCATCTATGTTTAAGACATGAATGATCTTTATTATCACATACCAAACAGATATCTTTTTAGATCGCATATCACACAGAATACCCCGTGTTTATATTATATTAAGTTAGCTAGATATTTTCATATTAGAATAATTCATTTAGTTATCATTATTATTAGTGAAATCACTCAAAACGACCCATTATCATTTTCAAACCCATTCCGGGAAACTGGTCCCATCATCCCCAATTAGAGCCACCACATCAAATGGAAAAGGAGTTGTCTTCAAGGTACGGATTGGGTGGTTATTCGCCATGTTGGAGTAGAAAAATTTTGACGCTTCAACATTTTGGCGCTAGGAGGGCCATACGACTATGAATGGCATATAAATGTAAAGATCAATTGAAAAACATTCATCAGAGTCAAAACCCCTCCACAACTTCTGCCTCTTCTAGATCTCGTTCAAAATCTCTAGATAAGAAATTTGAAGTTGTAGAAACACCTCCCTCTTCTCTTGAAGTATTAAGACAATGACCTTATTCATATTACATTCTTGAGTCTCCCAAAGTTCACTCCTTAATATAGAAATTGGAAAAAATACCCATTTCTGCAGAGAAACATGAAAATCCAAAGCTTCTGAAGAAAGTGTCACTTCCCTATTATGAGATACTGGTGTATTAACTTGACTACAAAGTGAAAATATTGGAGTAACCCCTTTTGAGTTTCCCATTCATTCACGATGTAAGAAAGGTGCCACATCAAAATATGAATTAGATACCAGTGATATCACATCAACTTTCCCTCCATTTACTTCCCCATTCACTTCTACTCAATCTGCCTCTTCTCAACAATCCATTTTTTCGACTCAGACAATTAGTGTTGCTACCAATGGTATTAGTCTAGTAGTAAGTTCTTCACCAACTTCTAGATCTTATTCCTCATCTTCAAAACCTGTGACACAAGTTATGGCTAGTGAACCATCTCAGCCTTGGACAAACCCTAGTGTTGTACTGGTTGCTTATCCAAATTCTCTCCCAACAAACCCAGAAAAACGGTTACCTAATTATAATCCTGATGATGGTCTTCCTACTGAAGAACATCTAAATAACTTTATGTTAGCCATGAACCTTAATGGAGTTGCACATGAGATGTTGTTATCATAATGTTTCCTTATACTTTCCAGGGATCTGCAGGATCTTGGTATTTCTCCCTTCTAGCAGGCTCAATAAGAAACTCGGATATTTTTGAAGAAATAGTTCTTGCAAAATTTGGTGATGATAGAACCATGGAATCTTTAATCAATGATCTTTCCAATCTAAAAGCGAGTTCAGACGAAAGTATCAAAGACTTCAACTCCAGGTTCAACAAGTTGCTGAAAAAAATCCCAACTGCCTCTAGACCTACAATAGATGTGAAAATAGAATGGTATATATCCTCCCTTCCCTCTAATATGACATTTTTTGTAGATAGAGCCAATAAGGCTACTCTCATAGAAAACATGAAATAGGCATTGTTTGTAGAAATAAGAATTATTGCCTTGGAAAAGATGTCACAGATGGAAGAAAGGAAAGCAAAGAAAGTGACATTTAATGAAGATTCAAAAAAGAAAGCTCCAAAAGACCCTTTCGACCTTCAAGGCCTTCAAAGGGTGTTAAAGACCATGTCAAATGAAATGGTCGAAATCAAGAAACAGGTTGGAGAATCATCTTCTCCCAAGAAAGGTTTTCACCCATTCAATAGAAATCCTTCTTCTACATCCCAACCACCAAATATTATTTCAAATGATGAATTCGATCAAGAACCAGAAGAAGATTTAGCAACCGAAGAAGAAGTAGAAATTGAAGAAGATGTTGAGTTAAATGGAATGTGGCACTTCATTCTGCCAACTAAAGAGGAAGCAGAAGCTATGCTAGTAACTACAAGAAGTAAAAACTCTACTAATACATCTACAAAAAATCATAAATAGAAAGCTTCTACTCTTTTAAAAGAGAAGATAGTAAGTAAGAATTCTAAGGCTACTCAAACTGATTCTATTCCATTAGATCCATTGAATGCTTCCAAAACTTTACTAATCTCAGATACAGTGGAATATAATATAGTCGAAGATATGAAAAATACGAGAGAAAATATTTCATTATATGAATTGACTAAACTCAAACAACAACAAAAAATCTTACTTTGATAATTAAAGGTAGTTCCTGTAGCTCCTTTACCATCTGTTGTACTTACTCAAGTTGCTAAAGATATGGGAAATCCACCTTCATCTTCAAACAAAGTAAATCCCACAGACCTAGTTCTGATAGGTGATAGATCTATTTCTCATACTCCTCCATTTCTTCTTACTTATGATATTTTCAACAAAAATGTCCATAACTTCCATGTTGATTCACAAGGCTCTTCAAACATCATGACAAGAATTGTTTCCACTAAATTAAATATTACACCTCAAAAATATGTTGTACACATAGTTCAACTGGACATGACAAAAGTAGAAGTACTTGGAGAAATGATATCAGTTTCAATCAGGCTTTCCTCCACTCCAAAAGTTTCACAGATAATCGATATTCTAGTGGTTGATATCCCTAAATTTTACGATTTAATTCTGAGTAGGGATTGGTCCTAAAATTTACATGGATACCTTGAAACTGATTGGTCTCATATGTGGTTACCATGCAATGGTAAGCCTAACCAAATCAGAGTAGAACGTGAGAAATTCATGAAGTACACAGTCACTGATCTCGAAGGAATCATTGAACCTGTAGCTTTCACCAATAATATCATCGGAAATTACATAGCTGAGTCATTCTTGGGATCCTTTAATGCACAAAGATCTCCCTTTCTGGATAATGTTGCAGTATCTCAGATAGAAAAAATTCACAAATAGATGCTTCCAAGTGTATAGATGTAGTTGATAAACTTGTGGTAATTCATTATTCTGGACTCTTTATTTTGATGGTTCCAAGTTTGAAGATGGTGCAGGTGCTGTATGTATCTTAATCAGCCCGTAAGGAGAGAAAACCATGTTAGCCTGCAGGCTTGAATTTCAATGCACTAACAATACTACAGAATATGAAGCATTGATTCAAGGGTTGTATAAAGCCATTGGCCATGATGTCAAGTATTTACAAGTATATGGGGACTCTGAAATAGTTATTAAATAGGTAAGAAACACAATCCATTGTGTGTTTAGGCATCTCAAACGTTATCAATCCCTAGCCAAAAATCATACTTCTCACTTCACTGCTTTCAACATTTCTTCATTCCCTAGATTACAAATTGAAAGTGCTAATTTACTTGCCAATGTAGTATCTAAGCTTATACCATAAGAGGAATTTAGTCCAGATAGATTTTCTATAGCGTTAATTTTTAGACCATCCATCCTTGATAATGTAAAAAATTGGAGAGTGTGTAATAATGATGCTAATATAATCAATTTCCTTACATCAGAAGGATCTTATGAGGAATAAATCATAGATGAACATGACCATGACTTGCAAATCAACCATAAACAATATCAAAACCCAATTCCAAAGTCTATAGTCAAAATGGAAGATCTCTATGATTTGAAAGACATATTTGAAAATATTACCAACTCCAAGACTCAAAGTTCTACTTTGAGATTTGAAGTGGTAAACCTACGCACAACTGAAAAGCCTCAAAACGTCAACCTAGATGTTGGTTTATCATCTGAAGAAAGGATATCATTCATCAAGTTATTGAAAACATATAAAGGTGTCTTTGTTTGGGATTATTCAGATCTCAAAACCTATGATACCTCTATAATTCAACATATTATATCGAGGACCTCTAATAAGAAACCAGTTCAACAGAAGCTTAGAAAGATTCATCCAAACCTTGGAAGTCAAATCAAATCTGAATTGAACAAAATTTTGAAAGCAAATATAATATTTCCCATTAGACACTCAAAATTGGTATCAAATATGGTTCCTGTCAGGAAAAGGAATGGAGATATTAGGATTTGTATTGATTTTAGGAACTTAAAAAAATCTTGTCAAAAGGATAACCTTCCTTTGCCTACCATGGAGCAAATATTACAGTTAGTTGCAGGCTCTGAGTTAATGTCTTTTCTAAATGGATTTTTAGGGTACAATTAGGTTCTTGTACATCTGGATGACAGATTGAAGACAACATTCAGGACCAAGTGGGGGACATACGTTGATCATAAAATGCCTTTTGGACTCATCACTGCAGGCGCTACATTTCAATGCGGCATGGATATTCTTTTAAAGGTCTGATTAATAAATGAATTATTATTTACCTAGATGACATCACAATCTATTCTCAGAATAGAAACAATCATTTGAATGACCTAAAGAATATTTTTGAAAGATGCAAGAAATATGGCATTTCCTTAAATCCCAAAAAATCATATTTTGCCTTAGCAGAAGGCAAGCTTCTCATATTCATAGTGTCTAAGAAAGGAATTTATATTGATCCTGATAGAATCCAAGAAATTGAAAAGATTCCTCTCCCACATAATAAAAATACCATGCAATCATTCCTAGTCCAGATTAATTTTGTAAAAATATTTGTTCCAAATTTTTCACATATTGTTCTACCCCTTCGATCAATGATAAGAAAGAATGTAGTCTTCAAATGGGGTAAATATGAAAGAGAGTCATTTGAGTTCATTAAAAAATCCATTATTAATGCTCCTTATTTAACAACTCCAGAATTTCTTAAGCCTTTTTTATTGTACACATTTTCATCTGATACATCATATGCAACAGTTTTAACACAAGTGAACAATCAAAACATCGAGGCACCTATCTCTTTTTTTTGTTCCAATTTATAGGGTGTCGAGCTAAACTACTCAGCTATTGAGAAAAAAGCTTTTACTATCTTAAAACCTTAAAACATTTTAAGCCTTTTTCTCCTCAAAACTCATACAAAAATAGTAGTACCTACCCTGCAGTAAGGCAATTATTTATTCAAAGAGAAGTGGGGGAGAAAAGAGCAAATTGTGTCACTGCACTTCAAGTGTATGATGTAGAAATCTGACCAGCTAATATTTTTAGGGGCCAAGGTTTTTGCAGGATTCTAACTGGAGCTTCCCATTTATCAATAGAAGAAGACCAAGGTAATGAAGTGAAAATATCAGAGGTAAGCCTCAACGACGCAGAATCACAGTATGTTGATTTGAAGTTTTATTTAAAGAATGGATATGTTCCTATGCATCTCAATTAAAAAACAAAGCGTGCCTTAAGGTTGAAATCAAATCAGTATGAATTAATTGACGATGTATTATTTAGAAAAAATTATGATTCAATATTACTAATATGCCTATTAAAACCCGAATTTGAAAAGGTTATGTAGGAGTTACATGATGGACCAGCTGGAGTTCATTTTGGAGGAAACACCATAGCTCCCAAATTCCTACATGCAGGTTATTATTGGCCAATGCTATTTAAGGATGCACATGACTATGCGAGAAAAACCACAACTCACAAAATCTTGCATGCAGGTTATTATTGGCCAACACTATTTAAGGATGCACATGACTATGCAAGAAAAGGCAAAACTTGTCAAACTACAACTGGAAGAGAAAAGAAACCAGCATTCCCTTTCCAGCCAATGAATATCCAACAACCATTTGGACAATTGGGATTAGATATAATTGGTGAGATTGTTCCTAACTCTTCCAAGAAGCACAAGTACATCCTTACAACTACCGATTATTTCACGAAATGGGTAGAATCTATCCCACTAAAGGCAGCTAACACAAAAAGTATTATAGACTTTAGTGATCAGTACATAATCACTAGGTTTGGCTTACCCGCAACTTTAATGTTTGATAATGCATCTTATTTTTCTGGAAATACTATGGTATAATTTTCCTTAAAAATAGGTTTCAAATTAAAGTATTCTTCCAACTATTATCCACAAGGTAATGGATTAGTTGAATCAACGAAAAAAACCTTATCAGAATCATCAAGCGGACTATAGACCAAAATCATAGGAATTGGCACAAAGCATTGACATTTCTCTTTGGGCAAATAGAATAACATAGAAGGCCTCAATTGGTTCTTCTCCTTTTGCTTTATTTTATGGAAAATAAGTAGTTCTCCCCACAAACATAGCAATCCCATCTCTCGCCCTAGTGCAATTTATTAATGAAAATCCTTCCTCTTCTCTTCAAGAAAGACAATTTGATATCCTTAAGCTTGAAGAAGAAAGAGAAAAAGCTAAAGCTACCCATTCTCATGATCAGCAGTTAGTCAAAGCCTATTTTGATACAACCTCTTCCAGTCAACCTTTGAAGTAGGTGATCTAGATTTGAAATGGGACAAACCACATGAGGAAAAGAGAAAACACACAAAATTCCAAAGACTGTGGCTTGGACCATTCCAAATCATTGAGAAAATTGGTCCATTAACATTTCCTTTACAAGACATGTTATATAAAATTGATTCCTTTCCCATTGATCAGAAAATTTTGAAAGAATACTTTTCCTAGAAGACAACCTCTTCTAATTTTGTTTCTTATTGTCTTTGAGATTTTTAGTCTCAAAATAAAGTCTTTGATAATATTTTGATTTTTCGCTTCTATAAATAGGAAAAGTTAAAGAAATAATTAGAGCATTTGAGTATCAAAATGAACCTTATTTCTTTGGAAAAACTTGTCCTTGGTAAAAAAACTTATTCTATGAACAAGGTATTATCTTTATAAAGTATAGATGTTTTGTTATCAGTCAAGAAAAGATTTTTTAACCTAGTAATGACTTTCTAAATATGATTATCTCAAAACTCTATCATTATCATCCAAAACTCTTCAAAAGGGCCAACAATTCGCCCCATCTGATAAAATTTTATTTGTTAAGAGTGTAATTCTAAAATATGCAAAGCTTAAAAGATTCTAAGTCTCATTACAAGCTTGATTACCATGATCATAGGGGAATAATTAAACTGATATTACCAAAAATGAATATCAAAATAGGGTAATAGCCAATGATCTAATCAATCAAAGGACAAGGGGTCTCATCAAGATCCGACTTGTTTAATTTAGTTACAATCAGTAAATGGCAATGTCATTATTGGGTTGCCAAGCCTAGATAATGTCTTTTAAAGAAACTTGAAAAGAAAATTACATGAAAGGAAAAAACAAGGTCCAAATGAGAAACAAAGCAAATGAGTATCATTTTGAATTCTGAAAATTGCTTCGAATAGGACAATGAATCATTGTTGGTTAAAACATAACCCCGTTGAGGATATGAATGCCTGCTGGCAGTAGAGGCTTTATCTATGATAAATGAGTAAACAATAAAAAACTAATCTGTAGGAGATACCTACTATATCTCTTTAAATCTTAATATTGACTGATGAAAACATTTTTATTTTTATCACTACAAGAGTAACGTAGTTGAGTAAATAAATTGAGTGAGTAATTATGATTTCAGAGAAATGTTGTTTAATTTATAACTCATTTAATTATTATTTCTATAACTCTTATAATTTTGAATGTTTTAGAAATTTCAAAAGGCCAATCAGAGATAAGTGGTTCTCTGAAGTGAATCACCAATTGTTGTACTATGTAACAACCCCCCCATTTATATAGAGTAATAGTTAATATTTGACATATAAATGAGGACCCTTTCAAAATAAATGGTAACTCTACAAATTTTCCTTCAAACTTTAGAATGCAACCCATACTTAAAACATTTATCACAAATCACATTTTGCAGTTTTCCATGTGACAATTATAAACATCTTAAAGAAAATCTCAAAATGTGATGTGCGATAAAGCCCCCACTGCGATTTTCCGATCACGACACTTTAAGAACATGCTATCGCACTTCGCAAGTCACAATTTACTAAAGCATGCCATTGTTTCATACCTTAAAAGTTGCGAAATGAGATATTGTAATGTTTCACAATCACATTTCGCATTATCTCCAAGCAATGCTATATTGCAATGTCTGAAAGTTGCGATGCAAAAAATAAGGCGTGAAGCATGGGAAGTTACTGAGTTTTAATGAAATATTAAATGGTTAGATAGAATAATTAATGTTTAGCAGCTCAAGGAGAGAAGTTTATTTTTTCAAGTTATGGCTAGTTAACATAGAAATCACATTCAAAATATTCCCATGATTCAAAGTCATTTCAAAGAGCTCTCAGCCCTAATTTCCCTCTATTGTGTGCACTGATATATATCTCTTTCATTTTAGGGAAGCTTCAAAAGAGATGTCATTACGGAAGGTAATGCAAAATAAGAAGCAAAAAAGTGTTTCAGAGTCTGAGCTTTTAGAGATGTCACCCATATTGTCTGATACAGCTTGCAGTGTTAATGGAGGAGAAGTAGCGTGGGAAGTCATCTACAACAAATTTGAAGATGAGCAGCGTAAAATTACTATCACCAAGGGAACAACTAATTCAATAAAACCGTCGAGAGTTCAATTCAAATATGCTTATTTCTCTTTTCTTCACAAAATAGGAGCAAGTGCCAAGATATTACCATACACAGATATGGTTAGATGTGTGGTGGAAAATCTCAGTATTGAAGACAAACAATTCAGGAACTCAAAGATGGAGCTGATGGGATCATTCAAAGCTGAAGATTTGAAACAAATGTATCGTCTTCCTAACCCTTATGATATATATGAAAAATCATTCCTAGCCAAGTTTGCAAAGCAGAATGAAGAACCCTTCAAGATGATTCAGGGTTGGAGAGCCCTAGAAAACAAATTCAAATATGATAAGGCAGGTATGTACCCCGTAGCTTCTTTAGAAAATCCCCATAACTATTCAGCTTCTATGTTATGTAGATTGTATGGATTGCCTAATAATACCAAGTTCTCTATAGAATGGGTCCCTTTAATCGATATTTGTGTGAATTCTCATATAATGAATTGTGTCAGTATTCGATCCGCTAACCTAGCTACTGCTATTCCCGAATATCATCAAAAGAGATCCACCGTCACAGAGAACATTCCTCCATTTTATATGAGTGCCTATATCATGGATGCCATCTATTTCTATACTAAGTTTCCAATTATGGGTTGGAAATGGACTTTGCAAGATCCCTACCCCATCAATCTCAGTCACAAACATATGTGGGAATCCCATTTTATACCCCATGTTTATAAAATATGCCATGGTATTATTTTACCATTAAATCAATTGATTTTTTATAAGAAGTCCCCCACATTTTCTAAGGAAGCCACTACAAACCTTCTCATAGTAGGCAAGTACTTTGGTGAACAATGGTTCACATATATTAGAGTTTATACTAGCACAATAGACCCACAAGTACTCGCTTTGTATGTCTCTGAAAAGTTGTTAGAAAGAGAAATAGCTCATCAAATTGTTGGGAAAGGCTTAACCAAGACCTTTAAAGATAGCAAAAAATCACTATGGCCACCATTTCCCATCGAGTTGGTGCTTTTACATTGGAAAATTTTAACCATGCAAACAAAGAATTACTACACCTAGAGAGCCTCAGGTGCCATACTCTGCCAAAGAGGCAATTTGACCTAGATAAAGTAGCACAAAATGTTAGTACAACACTAAAGTTCAAAGCCTTTTTCCATGAAGCTCATGAATTTGAAGATCTTTTACAATCAGCTGAATCATTCGAGCAAGCATTTGATTGAGCAAAGGTGAATTTGAATCTTGATGACTTTGAAATGTTTCAAGAATTTAGAAATTAGAGGCTCAAAACAATCCCATTGCATTTGTTAAGAACTGATGACAAACCTATGCCCAATGTAACTATTAACAGCGAAGGACCAAATTATCATATAGAATCTTAGGTGAATACAACCAAGGATACAAGGAAGGCATAGGAAATAGAGACTACAACAAAATCCAATAGAAGGTCAGTTGCGAAATAGGTCAAAAGTGACCTAACTCAGGATATTGGTCCCAAAGGCAAAAGCATCGATTTGGAGCAGGAATGGGACTAGTTTAATAAAAAACTTCAAGAGACTTCCAAGACAACAGATGTCCTAGAAACAACATAATATCATACTCCACAACAAAATCATAAAATTTAAGAGTCTAAGCTAATGAATGAGCAAGGGACAAGTTTTCAAAATACAAAAATCATTCCAACGTTTCTGACATTTGAGATTATCCTAAAGGTTATAGAAATACCTTCTTTAGATGTATTCTACAACCCACTTCATAAGGTTGTAATAAGAAGACAGAGGAAAAGAAGGAGAGTGGAAACACCTAAAATCCCACCAAGGAATGAACCAATGGATATAGTCTGGAGGGATATTCCTCAAATCCAGCTGAAAATTTAACTAGGCTATCATAATTTACAGGGGAATATGCTACTACCACCATGGATAAAGATATTGAAGTATTTGTTTTTTTAAGGGAAAGGGAAGAAAGGATAGCACAGGTTGAGCAACAACTGGAAGTCGAGAAAGAAAATGTGCACAAGCAAGTTGCAGAACAAATAGTCCAATTGCAGCAAAGTCGGGAAGTACTTAGGATAAGCCACAAAGTAGACATATCTGCAAAAAACATACAAATCCAAGAGTTGCAAGAGGCTATAAAGAAATATAAATATGTCCCTACTATTGATGAAGTCATCAAAGAGGCATTGGAGCTAAACTCCATTATGTCAAAATAGCAAGATCTATTCTTCCAAAGAATGTCCCATATCACCCCTTATCTGATGACCCGTGATCAATTAACAGATAAGGCAATTGACCAGAGAACTGAGTTTAATGACTTAAATACTAATATCTCTGAATACATTGAATGGAAAGAATTTGAGTAAGGGAGAAGTGCTAATATGCCAGAAATAGAAGAAACACACAAAGGCATACTATTCACAGATTGGGATGCATGGATCAAGCAGGTAGAATTGGCAGTAGCAAGAGCAACAGGAGTGGCAAAAAATATAATAAAAGTAGTCAACCACACTTTGCACACCACCAACTTCATAAAATAAGGTAATCCAAAGTCACTACCAGATTTGGATGACTTGGATAAAAACTAGAAAGCAAAGATGAAAATCCAAAGGGAGGCAATCACAAAATTATCAAACACTGACTGAAAGGCATATTGGCAATTTCTTGTCAAACCTCACAGCCAAATTATGACACTAAATTGCTCACTAAATTCAATGCAAAGGATGTTGCCACCTATTACAGATGTCATCTTTGCAGGACAAGTCAGAACGCAATTTGAGGCACCTCCTCAAGTAAAACCAATGTTCAATATATGCGACCTCAAGGAAAAGTTGGTAGATAGCGAGACATCTTCATAACCTCTAGTCATCAAATCACTTTTATTTTTAGATTTAGTTGCTAGTTAAGAGGAAGGTTGTTTGAAACCTCCTTAGATATTTTGTATAATCTATTTTTGAACTTTAGTTAGATAATATTTATACCCTTCTCATGCATTTAGAGAAGGATCCAGGATTTTATCAAAAAATTTTGCAAAGAATGGACTTCTATAAGTTTGTGAATTCCTTGATGAAATTATGGAACATGGTCATTACTTTTGAATATCAAACTACTTTCCTTTGTTGGTGCACTATTGTATGCTTGGAGAATAACTTGATCTATAGAAAGGAGTTGATCTATGTCACTAGTCAAATGAGAAGAACCTCACACATATGGTACTTTTATCTTTTATGATCAATTATGTTTTATTAAATTAGTGATAACATTTCATTTTCATGAGTTATATAAGTAGCATGTTATTTCTATTATGTATTAATTGCACTATTGTATGATGCCTAGCTGAAAGTATTTATTTTTCATATATGATCATTAAATATATGCGATATATTTATACATTTCTTTGACTAACTATTTAGTCAAAGAAATTATTTTTGCATGTTATCATCTCGATTTAACACGTGAATGATCTTTATTACTACATACCAAATAGATATCTTTTTAGATTGCATATCGCACAGGATACCTCGAGTTTATATTAGATTAAGTTAGCTAGAGATTTGCATGTTAGAATAGGCCATTTAGTTAACATTATTCTTAGTGCAATCACTCAAAAACCACCCATTCTTATTTTCAAACCCATTCTAGGAAACTGGTCCCGTCATCCCTAGTCGAAGCCACCACATCAAATTGAAAGGGAGTTGTCTTCAAGGACTGGACCGAGTGGTTATCCCCCATGTTGGAGTAGCAGAATTCTGAGGCTTCAAGAAGTCTGTACACCACTATTACCAAAGAAAGTTCCATTTGAAGGCATTCTCTTAGGGTGCATTCCCACACTCAAAATGGATGATTGGGGTCTAGTTGATCATGAGAAAGTCCTGCATTTGGTGATAAACAAATATTTTGTGAAGATATACTATGAGGAGACTGGAGTCACGTGACTAGAGCCTATGAAGTGGGTCGCGGGGATTGAAAAGGTTAGGTTGTTGAATATGCTATTTGTACCGCATTTTAGCAGAACCACTATCAACACGATATGTGTATGACAATTGATTACACTAGTTCATGAGGGGTGTCTTTGGTTGGGAGAGCCCATCCCCATCACAAATATGTTGATCCATCGTATCATCAGGTTTCCATACTAAGGGGTGGATCCAACTGAGGAGTTTAGAGGAAAGAGTAAAGAAAAACAACTCACGTATAGGATGAAGAACGAGTTCAGCTTAGTAAAGAGGTCGCATGGATATTCCATCTGTTCCATCAAAGACAAGGTGGTGCAGTCTTCAGCTCAGATTTTGGCTTGCAAGGTCATGAGAAAATGTCATGTGGATGAGGTGTCAATGCCATTAATTTCTTAACTGCACAATGCACGAAGGGGGTGCAGTACAACTAGGCACAGTATCTATGTAAGAAGTTTCTGTTGAATTATCTTGAAGCACAGGATGACAACAAGGCATTCCACTATGCCTTGTTGTTGTTGTTAATTTCCCTAGTTGTATGGAGACTGCCAGAGGACAATCAATTCCCTACACAGGATGTTGATTTACCAAATGATCAGGATTTAAACAGGAACACAGCAAAATATAGAGGTAACCATATAAACAAATATGCAGCGGAAATAATACGTCATTTCATTAATGGAAAATACTGAAATATGCTTACAACCAGAAATGGAAATAAACCAGCTAGGGCGATGGTAGCTTATCTCTAAGAAGAGATGTGTTGACTACATGCCTCTGAACTGTGTTACAATGAGGCTCGGAGGCCTATTTATTGTTGAGAAACAATGAAAAACCCTTCACATCCCAAAAACTAACCCTAGAAGATGAAACGCCAAATTGTGGGTCTCGTTTGGGTAAATTGGTACATCGATTTCCCGGGGTCGTAACTTTAGCATAAGATCTTCGTTTGACACGTACGATAGCTCATTAGAAAGATCTATTCAAGAAATACCACTTTGGGAAGGGAAACATTAGTCCATGGACCCATGTTGCCCCCAGATTTCCCAAAAAACGTCGTTTAGGGCCTCAAAACAGCGCCAGAAGTTCAGGACCCGAAAAACTGCTAAAAATAGTAAGTTGTGCTACAATTAAGGAAACT